>JASCZI010091394.1:0-19877 GCA_036250425.1 Stylosanthes scabra | reverse complement strand
TGATTAAAAAAAAAAAAATATATATATATATATATATATATATATATATATAATCCTAACCACTCACATTATCTCTTTATTCTTACAATTTAATCCTAACCATTCATTTAAATCTAATGACTACAATTAAACTTTCTCATTTCTCACATTCTTTCTCACTAAATATCTCTTCTATCTATCTATATATATAATCCTAACCACTCACATTTTCTCTATTCTTACAATCTAATGCTAACCATTCATTTAAATTTAATGGCTATAATTAAACTCTCTCATTTCTCACATTCTTTCTTACTAAATATTAGCTTTTTAAAATATTGGCAAATAATTTAAATAAAAAACTTAGGATATTAAAGCAAAGACTTTTCCTTGAACATTTTATTTGCTTCATTTATAATAACATAGTAATATTCCATCGTATTAGTCCTTAACAATTTCGGTTTGAACAAATTAGTCTTTGTTATTTTTTAATAATAGATAAATTAAATATCCAATAAAATAAAAAGATAAATTAGTCTTTTATAATTTTATAAAATATTATAAATTAATCAACTTGTATATTTCTAAAATTTAATTTGATGAAGTAATTAAATTGTCTAAATATTTTAGAAATAACAAAGTAATTTATTTTTTTGTTTTATTATAAATTAGTTTGTTTAATATTGTAAAATATGAAAAATAAATTTATCATTTTTATCCTAAACTAGTTTATCCTGAAAATTTCTTTTTCAATAAACAATTTGAGATAATATTATTCTAAAAAAAATTTGTTTAGGGGATGTGGTGTGACTGTGCTAATCTTGTCGTGGATCATCACCTTGTACACATTATGGCAAATGGTTGAAATGCATGAGATGGTTCCAGGCAGACGTTTTGATAGGTACCATGAATTGGGTCAATATGCGTTTGGTGAGAAGCTTGGGCTTTATATTGTGGTGCCTCAACAACTTGTGGTAGAAATTGGTGTAAACATTGTATATATGATCACTGGAGGAAAATCATTGCAAAAGTTCCATAGCACTGTGTGCTCAAGCTGCAAAAATATCAAATTGACTTTTTTCATTATGATATATGCATCAGTTCACTTTATACTTTCGCATCTTCCTAGCTTCAATTCAATTACTATAGTATCACTAGCAGCAGCAATCATGTCCTTCAGGTATAATTTTAATTTCTAATCTATATCTGTTCTTGTGTTAACATTTAAAAAATGAAATTTCAACCACCTTCATTAATGATTCAATTTTCAAATTTCACCATCTTATATATATCAAACTAAGAAAGTTTCCTATAGTTTTGAATTGATTTGATATGTTATTATCAAACTTTAGTTTTATGTATATTATAGTTTGAGTGGAATCTCAAATTGGTGACTAAGAAATTTTAAATTGGACATTTTAATCTCTCTAATTTACAAATTTTTAGGATAAAGTACTGCTTTTATCCTTAACATTTGAGCCAAACACTTAATAAAAAAGAAATATAACATGATGTAAATTGTTAACATGTAGTTACTCTACCATTGCATGGGCTGCTTCTATCCATAATGGGGTAATAGAAGATGTGCAATATGGGTACAAATCTAAGAGTAAAGCTGGAACAACATTTAATTTCCTTAGTGGCCTTGGCAATGTGGCATTTGCTTATGCTGGACACAATGTGGTGATGGAAATCCAAGCAACAATTCCATCTACACCTGAGAAGCCATCAAAAGGTCCCATGTGGAAAGGAGTGCTTGTTGCATATATAGTTGTGGCTTTCTGTTATTTCCCTGTTGCTCTTGTTGGCTACTGGATGTTTGGAAATGGTGTTGAGGATGACATTCTTGTCTCTCTACAAAAACCAAAATGGCTTATTGCAATGGGTAACATGTTTGTTGTCATTCATGTTATTGGAAGTTATCAGGTAAAACAAATTCTTTATTTTTTATTTATTTTTAATTTCTTTTTTAATTTTATTAAGAAAAAGGGAGCTAGAATAAACAACTAGGGTGTCAAATGAGCTAGAGCGGCCTGTTTAGGCTTGTCTCGTCTAAGCCTGCAAAGTATAAGGTCTAATGTTGAGTTACTCAATTTTCAAGTTTAAACCATTTATGTTCAGTTTGACATGTTATAGGAGCTAACCAATTTGGGGGACTAGTTTTAGGATAATAAATTGAGTTTTTGGTTTGGTCGTCACATTTTTCAGTTAATTTCAAGTGAGCAATTGGGTTTATGCAGAAGTTTTATTGAAAATTGAAAAAACAAATTGAGACCTACTGGCTCCTTGAACCTTTAAAAAAAAAAAATGTAGCTCGCTTTTTTAATACCCTAATTTTTTTTGGATTAATCGAGCCAAACACATTTGACGTCTTATTTTCATGGATCTAATTTTAAAAATAAAATTTTGTCCATTTAAGCCAAGTAAATAGGTTATCCTAGAACTGGGAGGTGAGGAAAATTCAAAGGTTTATACAACCAAAAAAAAAAAAGACACGAAAAAAACAAAAATAATAAAGACAGTAATAACACGTCAATCTAATTGTCCAATGTAACACCACCAATGTCAAGCACTAAGTCGGTCTTCTTTTGCTCCTATATTTCATTTCCTTTCCATCCTTTCGATAACACTGATCGATCCTTGTAAATAATGATTTGTTTTATCAACTACTCCTGCACATTGAATACATCCTTTCTAAAAATTATACCATTTTTACGCTCATATACACATCAAATTATAAAATTAGAACAATATGATCCAACTCTCTCCTATTTTTTCTTTTGCTATGGTACAGAAGATCCAGGATTTAAAACATATTTTTTGCTTCATCCGACTACACCCAAGATGTTCCCCCATTCTCCAAAATAGAGCACCATAACTACCAAACAGAGTTAAAAGTAAAGAATAAGTGCACAACCATTTCAACTTCATTCTTACACAGCACACAATTTACCATTTGCTCTTGAATAATGCCACATTTAAGAAGTTTGTTTCTTGTGTTGAGCTTTTTTAGGATTATGAACCATGTTAGGAGTTCAACTCTAGGCGAAACAAAGCTTTTCTAAAGAGTTTTCGTAAAATTGTACATATTTGGTGTCTTTAGTTCTTCTTGATTCTTGTATATAACCTATAAAAATCACTTTATGAATAGTCCCATCCTTACTATATATGCTTTTATATCAATTTATCGTTCAACCTCCTTTCATACCCACTCATCCAAGAATAATGGTATAATTTCTTCAAGCTCTTCATCCCACACCTTAAGCGCCCACGCCGCCATGAAAGACTCTGAGTCCATAAACTTGTTCCCCTCCCTGCACTCATCAACTGTACAAAACTTATCGCTCGTTAGCATATACAGTCATGGAAGTTTTAGCTTCAAGGCTCCCTCTTTCAACCAGTCATCGTGCCAAAATTTAATTCTATTCCCACTACCTACGACCAACTGCTCCCCTGCTCGAATAGCTCTATATTTCCCTTATCCAAGCCCACTAATCCCAAAATATCATTCCACACACTACCTTTCTTTTTCTCTATATGTTCTTTGTGAAGCGGCCCAACATTGATTTATTACATGAATTTACAACTTTTTTCAAAGTGGGCATTCCTTGTTTTCATGTCTCCACCACCATTTAAATAGTAATGCCTAGTTTTTTAGCATAACATCACTCACACCATGGATATATATATGTCGATTAAATTAATTTATTTACATTATATTTTTTAGATGTTTTTCTTTTCTTTTCTTTTGTGGAACTATATGTATAACACATTAATGCTTAATTGGCATTTTCATTTTTTGAAATGATAATTTTATGATTAAGAAGTTTTTGTGTGAATAAAATAAAGAGAGTGTAAAATGTATATTAAAAAATTAAAAAAATAAAATGACATATTCCTAAGTATAGATATTTATACAAAATTAAATCTTCATCTCTTTGTCGTTTCTCTTTTTCACCATTGTGTGTAATTCTTTGAAATCCTTATTCCAAAAGTTAACATTGTTTTTATCAAAATATGTTGCAGGTCTATGCAATGCCAGTATTTGACATGATTGAGAATTTAATGGTGATGAAATTTAATTTTAAACCTAATACAATGCTTCGTTTCGTAGTACGCAATGCTTATGTGGGTAAGTAAATTACTCTTCGAGCATTAAACTACACAATTAATGATAAGTTGTTATAAATTTATTTTGTTTGTTCCAATGTATTTTAATTTCCTTATGTATGCCTCTAACATATGATTCTTTCGGGTTCAGCATTCACAATGTTCGTTGCTATTACCATACCATTTTTTGATGGTTTATTAGCATTTTTTGGAGGGTTCGCTTTTGCTCCAACCACATACTTTGTAAGCTTAGAATATAAATTAATTAAGTTTATTTGATGGTCTAGTACTTTGTAAGTAGATTTATCATTCCAACTTGAAGGTCAATTCTTTCATTTATTTGTACACATTTCAGCTCCCTTGTATCATATGGCTTGCAATCTACAAACCTAAACGATTCAGTTTGTTATGGTTTACTAACTGGGTAAGCCACATATGTTTTGGTTTTTACTATTTTTATTCTACTATTGATTTGTTTCGTTTTAAGCAGAGATTGATCTTAGCTTCATTATTATTCACAGATTTGCATTGTGCTTGGCGTGTTATTAATGATTTTATCCCCTATTGGAGGTTTGAGGTCAATCATAATCAAAGCAAAAACCTACGAGTTTTACTCTTAAATTCATTCCACCATTAATCACTGGTGATGCGAAGGTGACACATGCATGCAACTACAATCAATGAAAATTATGACAAGAAAACATGACAAGAAAATGACAAATTAAGACTGCGTTTGATTTGTGTTTTTATTTTTAGTGTTTTGTATTTTTAGAATTTTGTGCACGAAAAGAAAATCTAAATATATAGAATTTTTCTTAAATTAGATTTATATCTTAGGAGTATTTTTCTTATATGAACATACATCTCTTTTCTATTTGATCCAAAGTTGAGAGACCAATATAGTGATCATGACGCGTATAGGTGTGCATGGATCGGATTAGATCCACAAATCCGCAGTAAAATTCACAATCCGATTCGAAAATTGCGGATATGATCCGATCCGCACCTATAAATAAATAAACAAATTAAAATGAATTTATGTTTGTTGTTGAGTTGTTGTTTTTCTTAATGTTTGAAAATGGAAATGTTTATATTGTCAAGAGGATATATTGTATTGTTATATTTTTTATTTTAAAGTTTGTTGAATAATGAGAAAATAAGATGGAAATTGGGCTTTATAGCTTTTTTCCCCACATAATTATGATTTTTTCAATGTTTCTACATTGTGCGGATATATTTGCAATTCGATTGCCTGATGTGCGGATCGGATCGAATATGAAGGCTAAAATTGCGGATTTCATATCCAATAAAAATGTGTGGATCGGATAGAAAAATCGACCTTATCCGATCCATTCTGATCCGTGCACATCATGACATAATGGTATTTAGATAGGGTTAAGTACTATTTTATTTCCTATGATTTTGACTGAAAATCAAAATCGTTCCTAAAATTTTTTAATTCAAAATTGTCCCTAACATTTATTTTATATTTTAAAATCGTCCCTCCGAATCAAATATATTTAATTTTTTTTATTAATTTCTGAGTTTTTTTTATCAAAGATAATTGTATTTCATTTCACTGAAAGAAAAAATGAATATATATAAGTTGGGTCCAACTTGGACAACCAAAGCAAGAAAAATTAGGATCTCCACAAGAATTAAAGATGTAAATATTAAATAAACTTAGAGAGAAAGATACTAAAAAAAGAAGTCTAAGAAAAATGTGGTATCTTTGAAATTCAAGGTTGATCTCGATGACGAAGGCAAGAATCATTTGTAGAAAATATGATACTTGGGCATCATTAATGGTTTTACTCATTAGTTTCTTGCAAATTAAGAAAAGAATTAACTTATTACTCAAGTAAATTCATATAATTTTTTATTAAACAAAGCTTTGAGTATTTAGTTATTTAATTACAGGAAATTCAAGTAGAAATACAAGAGAATTTGAAGATGCTTAAGGAAGAAGAAAGAAGAGAAAGAGGAAGCTTGAGAATGAAGAAAAAGCTCACCCTTGTACTACACATCACGCTTAGGCATAACACACAAAAAGACATGCAATAGGTCACGCCTAGGCGTGGCTCAACGTGGCAAAACCCACGCCTAGGCGTGGTGAACACTAACCCTGGAGCCAAGGTCACGCCTAGGCATGACAAATACCAACCAAGATCACTAGGCATGACAAACAACACACCAACATTCAACAACAAACAAGTCACATCTAGGCGTTGCCTAGCCAAAGCCTTGGCGTGATACCCTCTTGGCAGCACCAATGTGCACCACACCGAGGCATGGTCTACCAAGCTTAGGCGTGGGCCCAATTCCAAGTGTTGTGGCCCTGTTTTGCAACTCCTGAACCATGTTTTAGCAAGTTAATCACATTCAAAACTTATGGTTAATTACAAGGCCCAAGTCTGCAAGTTGATAAACTCAAATAAGAGGTTTGACAATCCATTATCCAAGCCCAAATCAAGTCTGCAGAGGTTGAAGTTGCTGTTAGTAATGTAATCTCATTAGGAATTTATCTTGAATTTGAATTTAATTTGTCTTTCAATTAGAATTAGGTTTAGTTATTAAGTATAAATAGTGACAAACCATTAGGTTTACTCACTTAGATATACTTTCACGTTACTGCGTAATTCATAATCCTAGTTTTTAGTTATTTTCTATCATGAGTAACTAACTTCATTGTTGAGGATGAGGAGCTCTGTTCATCCCGACACATTGGATTAATTCAAGTTTGTTTCTCTTCAATTACAAGTCTTTGGTCACAATTCAAGGTTGATTATCGTTCTTCATCAATCAGGGATTAGTGTACTGAGAGATAACTAATCCTGTCTTGGTTTGATCATTGAGTTTGAGAAAATCAGTAATCAAACACGCTTGAGAATTCTTCCTCATATCTATTATTTGAACTATATAGAGATAGAGATTTAATAAATATGCAATAATTAATCTGTGGTAATTCAATTGGATTAGAGTTAGGTTGAGTAAGTGACATATAATTTATCTAAAACCACTTTTGAATTTTATAGATTAGAATTAGAATTGATCTTAACCTTTGTTTTTAATTAATTAGTCAAGAGATTGATGATTAATTAGGTTCAGAGAAATTAAACTACTAAGAGATTAGAGTTTAGTTAATTAGGATTCATTGTGAATTGATCATTATTTGCTAAAGAATAAAATAGATTTCAGAATTAAGAATCTAAGGGTTGAATATCTCCAAGTTTTTAACTTTTTTCCATCACAGTTTTCTAATCCTAATTCTGATTGCTTCATTCTCACGATGTTGTTTAATGCTGTTTACTCTCTGTCTACTGTCATTCATCGATAATAATTTTGTTTATTGCAATCCATCACCAATTCTCTGATTATTGTCTTAGTCTAATTATAGAACGAGTTAATTAGTATTGCTTAGTCCGTTATGTTAGTCACTAAGCACGGATACTCAAGAGGGAGTAAATTGAGTATCTAAACAACAATGATAAATTTTCGCGGAAACGTAAATGACTTTGAATATAAATGACTCAAATGCTTGTATTAGTATTTTTCCAAGGGTTTAAGTCAATTCTTAAGTACTTATAAGGAGCTTGTATTTTTCAAAACACTTGTTGAAAATAAATAGCGAAATATTAAATGACTCAAATGTTCATACTAGTATTTTTCCAAGGGCTTAAGTCAATTTTTAAGTACTTACAAGGAGCTTTCACTTTCCAAATCACTTGTTAACTTTAAATAGCGAAAATGTAAAAGAGTAGAGTTTAGAGATTGATACACAACGAAGTATAGTGGTTTAGCACAACCTTTGCCTACGTCCACTCTTTCTCAATCGCAATCGAGAACTTCTACTATCACCAAGCTTCAAGGTGCTTGATAAACCGTTTACAAACTTGAGCCTTTGATTCTAACACCTCACGATATCTCATGACAAACCACTCCACTCGAAGTAATCCCAACTTCAAGAATTTTCCTTGAGTGTTTATCTAATCGACTATAGTGTTTATCTCTCGACTCAACAATAAGAGAACTAATATCTTATCTTACAAATGAAGCAAACAAATTTTGTAGCTCTTCAAATAAGAGTATGTGTTTACAAATGAAGCACTACGAACCAAATATCAACTATCTCTCAAATTTGTGTATAAAAAACACTTTGAAATGAATGTATATAAGCAAGAAGGTTTAGAGCAAGTGTTGTAGTTTGTAAACGAGCTTCAAAACATGTATTTATAGACATCCCAAGCAGTTCACTATTCACTAGCTGTTGGAATAGTAACTGTCACTGTTCACCGTTCACTATTCACTGTTCACTATAGACTGTTGCATATCAATCTGAAGCTTTGGATGTTAGCTTTCTAATGCAACAAGAACTGCATTGTTTGGACCTCTGTAGCTCAAGTTATCATCACTTTAGTGCACAAAGGTCAAGATTGACAACATGAACTAAGCTTTAAACCAGCTTAGTTGTAAAATAAGTTATAAAACTTTTACTGCTATAGTTTTCGTAAAACCTTTCATCTTCCAACCTTTTTGTAAGTACTCACTTGAAGTTTTTCTCAAGACAAGTTCATTTCAGATTTTTTATTATTTATTTTTTTTTATCACATTTAATAATATGTTAAAGAATAATTATACACAACCAAGCATTTTAACCAACAAAGTCTAACCAAGTAGCTCATCTCCATGCGCCTCTAGTTAATAGCTAGGTTTGTTTTTTTAAATTTCGCAATCAATTAGGATTTCATACCAGAAATGAGATCAACGCCTTCCTTCTTTATCAGCTCAACATTTTCGGATCTGCTTTCTTCTTCTCTTTCGTCTAGTCACTGCCGTAATTCGTTCCATCATTTATGACTTTTTTTTCGTATTTGTTCTTCGTCATTGCTTCATTGAGAATGGAAGAAAAAGATCAAAACCACGTAAATAGGAGGGGAAGAGGTGTAGCAGCAATAGCAGGAAGATGGAGTACACTTGAGTACATTTGAGTGGTAACTTCTAATAATTCAAAAATCCGTTTTTACTTTCATTCAAAATCTGTTTCTACTTTCATTCAAAATTCGTTTCTGTTTTCATGAAAATCCAATTCAGTTTTTATATATTACAATCCGTTTCTACTTTCATTCAAAATCCGTTTCTACTTTCATTCAAAATCAGTTTTTGTTTGAGCTAAACAAGACCACGCCTAGGCGTGGGTTCATCACCAAAATCACGCCTAGGTGTAAAAGAAAATCCGTTTCTACTTTCATTCAAAATCCGTTTCTATTTTATGAAAATCCAATTCAGTTTTTAATTCCAAATCCGTTTCTATTTTCTTTCAAAATCCATTTCTGTTTCTATTCAACATCCGTTTTTATTTTCTTGAATATCCAATTCAGTTTTTTATACCAAATTCATTTTTGTTTTTGTTCTAAATCTGTTTCTGCTTGACTTCAAATTTCATTTCTGTTTTTAAAAAATAACCAATTCAGTTTTTCGTCAACAACAACATCAACAATAACAGAAACACCACCAACAATAACAACAACACCACCAATAATGACAGCAACAACACCAACATCAACAACAATGAAGGAGGAGGAGGAGGAGGAGGAGGAGGAGGAGGAAGAGGATGACGACAACGGTGATGGCGACGGTGGCAGCTACAGTAACAACGACGGTGGTGCTGCAATAACGGAGGAGGAGGAGGAGGAGAAGAAGAAGAAGAAGCACATTTTGAATTTTGGGGAGAGTGTCGCGCGTGTAATGGGTGAGAGTGGGGAAAAATTACTTGGTTGGACTTGGTTGGGGTAAATGCTTGGATGTGTAGCATTACTGTATGTTAAAATGATATTTTATTAATCGTTATTTATTTATTTTTTAAATAAATTTTTTTATTATTATTTTTTATCACATTTAATAAGTTTTTCTCAAGACAATCTTCTTATAAAAAACACAATTTGAATACATGACTCCAAGCATCACCTTTGGCATAGCAACCGACAACGTTAGAAGCCTACTCTAGACATAACTATAAACAAGAATCTAACAATTAATCAATAACCCATTCTATAGCATTATTAGTAACAGATGCTGCTGGAGAGTACTGGAATTCTTTCCATGACTCCAATCATATGATACAAATAATTTAAAAGTAGTAAAAACAAGAATCGAACATATAAAATATAATTTTAACTTGTTATTAAATGTGAAAAGAAAAATTAAAAAAAATTTAAAATAAAATTGTGTTAATAAAAACTTCAAATAAGTATTCTGATGATAGTTGGAAGATGAAAAGTGAATCAAGTAATGCATGAGAGAGAAGAATACATAAGAGAGAAGGATACATGATATCGTAATTAAGGCCGTAATTAATACTGTCAATTTTATTATCATTATTATTAACGAAGAAGATTTGGTACATACCGTAATTGTTGGTGTGGATGGGTTAAGAATGGGGAAAGTTACAGTGGAAGAGAAAGAGGAAGAGAGAGAAAATTGGTTTGGCCCAATACGGGTCTGGACCGGTATTGGGTTACCGGTATTGGTTAAAATTAATTTTTTTAAAAAATTATGTATGGTACCGGTCCAGATTGGTACTGAAAATAACCTAGTGCCAGTCTGGACCAGACGGGTACTACTAATGAAATTTAAAATAATAAATATGTTCAAAAATACGTATTTTGATAAATAACAATTTAATTTTATTTATTTAAAATATTTTTTCATCAATAAAGACCAACTACTCTCCTCATAGTCATCAAATAAGAACTTTTAACAGAAGTACTATAAAATTGGCTTACAATTTAAAAACATTAATCATATATGATATATACTATATACTTTAATATAAATCTCAGAAGAAAAAAAAACTAAAAATAAGTGCAACCATTTTAAATTTATAGAATATATCTCATAAACCAAATTTTATTGATATTTTTTTTTAAGAATATATCTTCACTTTTATCATACTTATTAATCAATTTTAGTTAGACATAATACTTTTAAAATTCATTGGTTAACTTTCAATAATCCTTTATATTCTATCTAAAAAAATGTCTTATACAAACCAAATAATTAATAATAAAAATAAATATTGATTTTAACTAGAAAAAAACTGTAGCACAATATAATCATTGGAAGCTCTTGATATATATATATTTTTAAAGAAAGTTATCGCATATATATTTAACTTATATAAATTAAGGTTATATAATTTTCATCAATTATACCGACACTAAACAACAGTATAAAATCAAGAAATTCACTATGTCGATTAAATAAAAGAAATGTATAGTATGGATAGAAATATTAAAATACATGAGTCTATCCCTAAATGCATATATAATATATCTTTAGAAAAAATAATTGCACTCAACCCCTACAGAAAATAAAACAAATATATTAATTATCACAATATTATAAAATATAATATTTAACTCATATCTTATATAATATATCTTTAGAAAAAATAATTGCACTCAACCCCTACCAGAAAATAAAACAAATATATTAATTATCACAATATTATAAAATATAATATTTAACTCATATCTTTTTTATGAAACAATTTTGAGTATTAGGATCAAACACTATTCTATAAATTAGAATAATAAAAAGGAGCAAAATTCGTGGGGTTAGCTCGTTTAATCATCTAAACAAACGGATTTTTGCCTCCAAACACGTACCGTTTAAAATTCGAGCTAAATGGGCTGAATCCGTTAAAAAAAAGGGGTCAAACAGGCTGATTTTTGAATTTAATTTTTTTAAAAAAAACTATTTTCCCTATATTTTTGTCTTATACAACCCAAAAATCTGATTTACCAAAACTTTATTCTTTGAAGATTTTTGCTAAAAAAAGGTTTTTTCTCCAAAAATAATTTTTTAAAGTTAAAAATTCAATTTTTTGTTTAATTTTTTTAAAAAATAAAAAATTAATTAAACGGGCTAAACGAGTCGATCCTAAATGAATTATACCTGCTCGTTTGACAACACTACCATAAATAAAATACTTTAATTTTAAATTTTTAGACTTTATATCCAAACTTCCTCTTGACATTTTTAAAAAGATAACATGACATTCTTACAAAAGAAATTAAAATTTAAAAACAAATAATGTAGGTATAAAATTTAGAAAGTTTTCCATTACCAATATATTAATTTAAAAGATCAAGCATAACCTGGAAGATGTGTCAATTATTATGTGGCAAATATATATTTATTCCTAAAACCAAATAATTTATATTCTAACTTTTAAGGTATATATTATTTATTGTCGATGATGTTATTATTTTATATATTATTTCTTTATTTATAATTGGCTATCATTAATTATTTAAATAATATGATTTTGCTTTGATTGATATAATATATTTTAATTGCCAATAGTTTAAATTTATTTCTTTATATATTCTAATCATATAATTTCCAAAACAGATTTTATATATTTTTGTTAAAATTAAATTATATGTTCGTTCTATTATTACACTTTTTTATTGCATATCATCATGTTACTATCTTTGCATATATGATATTCGTTAGTCACAAAAAATATAATATTCCTTTATTTTTCATGTGACTAAAAAGCAAGTAAGTGTAATTCCTCCTAAACAATAGAATATGTTGACATGAGGAGGGACATATTTACTAGTTATATCATCGGCAATCGCCTGAATCTCAAGACGTTCTTCGAACCAATCATAGACTTTATTGAGATAGGTAAACCAAAGGAACTCCCCCTCTGAGAACCGTATATGAGAATTTCACAATCATTATGTTATGATGGGTTTTTAATGAAGCCCACTAGAATTACTTATCTTTAAGAATAGTATAAATATAGGACTAATATGATTGTATGAAGTAAGGAAATAGTAAATTGTTGAACCTTGGTTCACTATGAGTTTTTCTCTCTTTCACTTGAAGTAAAGAGAATTGTTATTTTCCTTTCTTCATCTTCTTCGATCAAGCTAATTACCAAACTCTTCCACTAAATCATACAATCATCAACAATACAAACTTCTTCTTTAATTTTCATGTCTCTTAATTATAGTTCTAACATTTGGTGCTTTCATTGAGAGCTTTTCACCATGGAAGGAACTCCATTCATTCATAAGTTTCCTATATTTGATGGCAATGGGGATGGATACCAGTGGCTTATACTCGCTGAGCAATTTTGGAATGCTCAAGGAACCACAGAAGAGCAGAGATTTTTGGAAGTGGAGAAGGGTCTCGCGGGCAAGGCTCTTGCCTGGTTTCGATTGTGGAAGAGAGGTAATCCCGATGCAGATAGAACAGTGTTTGATGTTGCTTTTATGCATCGATATCAATCGGATTCCCATCCAATTTTACCGAATATCTCTTGGAAATAAGTTTCAGATCTGGATGTAGCTTTGGAAAAAATTAGGACGTACTTAGAGAAACATCTACCACAACCAGAAAAATTTAATCGAAGTGAAGATCCAATTACGATTCCAACTCACAATTTCAACACAGCAACACATGACAGAGAAGCAAATGGATATGGCGATTGCAGTGAGGAAGACGCAGTTACCGCGGCGCCTACTGAAAACACACAGAGGAAGGATATTGAGAGCGATCCACCACCACTTCCAACCTTCAGTGGTGATGTCGTCGATGATGCTAGAAGCAGCACCGAGGTCGACGCCTCGGTGGAGAGGAAAGGGAAGGCGGTTTTGGCGACGGAGATCAGGAACGCGACTTCACCAGATCTGATACCCAACAACCGTTACTGGAACCGTGCTCCGAACACCGAGATTAGCAAGCAGCAGCTACATCATCGCAAGGCAAACAAACTTCACTGGCGTGTTTCTCCCATCGTAGCTAAGCCACATTCGCTCATGGCGGCGGCATTTCCATGGAATATAGACAATGAGATCCACGCGAAGATGCCCCCTGTCGTGAAGTCAATTGCAGTAGATGGGCTTCGGAGGGACACAATCATGGACGATAGCAACACAAGTGTGGTGAACCTAGCAATTGTGCCGATCTTGAGCTCGACTAAGGTGATAATTGATGGCACCAAGGGACTGTCGCCGTCGACGGAGCAGCATTCCCAGATTGAGTCACCAAGTCTGAACCCGGTTCAAGCGCATGTTGTAGATTAAGCAGTTGCAGTGCGTGTTGTGGACAAAGCAGCAATGTCGCTTCCAATGGCAACCAATAACGATCTAGTCAGGGGGAGGAAGATGAACTCCCTGTATTTGATGGAATCAACAACGGCTATGGATGGTCCATTTCAGCATGGCAAATTTGGAACAGTAGAGGCACACTAGAGGCACAGAGATTGGCGGAGGTTTCACATGCTTTTTCTGGTCGTTCTTTGACAGGGTTCCAACTATGGAGTCATCGGAACCCACATGCAGACTAGGATACATTTGATTTGGCTTTTCTCCATCAATTTGAACCGGCTATACGTCCTCTTCTGTCGGAAATTTGCTGGAACAAAGTAGAAGACTGAGAAATTAAGTGGGAGGAAATTAAGGCTAGGCAGCAAGAACAGCATCAGCAATCACAAGTTATTCAAGACACAACTCAATTTCAGTGATCAACACAGCAAGAAATTCAAGCAAGAATTGAGGAAGATCAAGAAATTAAGCATAAAACAGCAAACCGGGAATTCTGCAAAGATGAATTAGAAGAAGATCTAGAGATTTTAGATCAAGAAAATTTTCAAACAATTCAGATCCATACAAATTCACCATCACAATTATAGGTTGAAGGGGAAGCAGGAGCTCTTCGGAATGCTATATACATAATAGATCAAGATCCAAATCCAAACACAGCAGAGCAACAATTGATTTCACAGTTCAATTCAAAGAAAAATAGATTAGAGTTTCAGAGCAAAACAAAACTTACAGGAAAGAGGAAAAAAGAAGAGAATAAGGCTCAATTGCATGAACCGAGCAGTGTGCACGGCGATATAACCGGTAGATTCGAAACTGTGAGTGCCGACGAATGGTCTAAACTGGCAGGGGTAGTCGTGCTGCAGCGACCACCACCAGAGCTGCCGGATTCGGTCTTGCTTGTGAAGTTAACGGATGCAAGACGACTCAGATCTATGGATAACGACGGCGGGCAAGATGTGGGAAGCAGGAGCGCCGAGTACGCTGAGTACGGCGTTGTCAAGGAAGAGAAGCAACGGAGAACGGTCACAACCCTTGTTAATGGAGCAGCAACGGTGGAGGGTGGTTCAGCGTCGTGACGGGCGGTGTAAGTGACTATGTGGGTGTACTTCACGGCAACGCCGTCGCCAAGGAGGAAGGAGTAATATACCTACTTGAAGGCGGTGACAATCTACAGCTTGGTGGAGATCGGGGCATCAGTAACGACACTGAAATCAACGACGTCGCGAGGGAAAATGGTGACATCACCGTGAATGAAGGCAGCGGTTGGGGCCAGAGCGGCAGCAAGGACGACTACAGCAGTGGCGCGGATCCAAGTTTGCTATTGATGGTGACGCCAATAGTTCCCAGTTTCGCTGGGAGCAGCGTCTTCGCAACGCGAGCCGTCTCAACCGCATTCGACCATTCTTGGGTAGACCACCAAAACTCCTGGCGGCTGTGCTTCCATGGAATCGCCATAGTCCCGACGCCGAAAGTGATGACAACGAGGGTGGGATGCCCGGCGTTCGCAAGCACGAAGAGCAGATCGAGCCGGATCTTAAATCGTACGCTGTGGCCTTGGGAGAACCTAAAACAACTGCGTTCATGACGGAGACAACACCACAGTGGGCTAATAACTGGCATGACGGACGTTGCAGGTGTTTGGTTCTCGGCGATGTGGAGCAAGTCCCACTCTTGGTTTGAAATGGAAGCTGAGAACTAAGAGAGGAAGAGTAGGGTTGCACTTTTGAGTACATGGACAAATGAGGATGTGCCTTGGAGACCCTGCTTATTTTGGGTGGGCCAATGGCAAGCCCAAATATACCCTTCTGGAGTCAGCAACCTTTTTTTTTTTTTCCTAATGGACCACAACTCAGTTGGAATATTTTATGAAGGTATAATAATGGACCAAAATGATTATTTGGTTGAGCTTTTGGGTCAACAACCTTTTTTAATGGGTGAATATTTTTTTGAATTTTGGGATCCACGTGGCATGTTTACTTATAGAATAGGTTAATTAGTAGTCCCATTAACATTTCAGAAATTTAATATTTATAATTAGGAGTTTAATTGTTTATATTTTGTTTTTTTTTTTCTCAATCTTGAGGAGGACAATGTTAGTTTGAAGGGTGGGATATTATTATGATGGGCCTTTAATGAAGCTCACTAGAATTACTTATCTTTAGGAATAGTATAAATATGGGACTAATATGATTGTATGAAGTAAGAAAATAGTAAATTGTTGAACCTTGGTTCACTAGGAGTTTTTCTCTCTTTCACTTGAAGTAAAGAGAATTGTTATTTTCCTTTCTTCATCTTCTTCAATCAAGCTAATTGCCAAACTCTTCTATTCTAAATCATACAATCATCAACAATATAAACTTTTTCTTTAATTTTCATGTCTCTTAATCATAGTTCTAACATATTAATTATTTTAAGGGTATTATTTATTATAAGATAAATAATAAAATATATGGTATGCATTAATAGAATGATTAATTGAAAAAAGATATTTGATTAACATTAATAGAAATATAAATAGTAAAATATAGGGCAAGTTACTTAAACAAATGAATTGAGATTTAATATTATCAGATTGCACCCTTTGATATATAATGATCAAATTACACCATTTTATATATTTATATGAAATTCATGACAAGGTAATAGTTATTATCACTAAAAAAATAATTTTTAGTGGCAAATTTTTAGTGGTAATAAAATAATAACCACTATTTCTTTTATTTAACTCATATTTTTGTATTCAGTCACCAAAAAACAAAAACTCATATTTTTTGTAGCCATTGTATATTTGACACTAATACTATATATTATAATGGCTATTCGCATTAAATTACTCTATATTTTTACTTTTAATTCTAATTTATCTAATTAACACCAGCAATTATTATTATAGCCACTAAATGTTTTATTATATTTTTTTTAATTTTAAATTCTAGTTCCTATACAGCCATCGCAGAAAGGGTAAAGTATGAAGCCTTTTATCCAAAAAAGAGTGAAGTTCTCCCATCGCAAAAATGTCTCGCTCTACTCAGATTCACCGAGAGCTCCCCTCCCTCGCCGACCGCCGTCGCCGCCGTAGGCATACCACCGGTAGCCTTCCATCCTTGTGCACTTAGATCAGCGTCATCTACCTCAAATCCGTTTGAGATAAGGAGAGAAGAGGAGTTGGCGCCATCTCCGGCGGTGTTCTTCGGCATCTTCCACAGAAGCACATTGAAGATTGGAGCACCGGAAGGGATAATGGCTAAAATATGTTCTGCTTTATATGAGTATCAAAAAAATAAAAGGTTATTCTATGTATCCATCCTTACATCTCCTACTACCGGTGGGGTCTATTATGTATGTGCACTCCTTGGGATCGATAAACCCTTTGGATTTTATTAACCAAAGAAATTCGACTTTGGATAACCTCGAGTTCAATTTTCGCTGGACCCGCCGCAACTTAGCTATTGTCAGAATCTTCAGCATTGTCATTCCCGTCGTGATCTACAAAGGCACCGTAAGTTCCTTTTCATTTTCCTATTCAATCTAATCGATTATTCATTGTTTTAGTGATTTTCCTCTTAGATCTAGAAGTCCCTTCATGTTTTGTTATTATGTTTTGATGAGAGAAATATTGAAGTGTATATTGTTAGGGTTCATGATTTGTGATTTGTGCTTAATTATAGATCTAGCTTTAATTTGTGAATTTTAATTGGCTAATTTTTTAGGTGTAATCCTAAGGAGGTTGGCATACACTTCAGTTTTCATTCTTGTTATTCTCTTGTTATGTAAGTATTTTTCAACTTGAGTATTCTCGTTATTCTATTGGTTGGCATAGATAGCAAAGATGCTGGTAGCTTAGTGTTAGATTATAGCTTACTCAATTGATTGGAAGCTGAACCGTATTGCTATGCAGAAATGGACTTTTCAGGATTTAGAACAATCTTATATGGGATAAAGTGTGTTAAAGAGGACTTGTATGGTTTAGTTGTAAATTTTGTCATAATTTCTAATGTGTATGATTGAAGAACATTTCATAGAAAGATGAACGATACTATATATTCGAGGCTCCATTGATTCCAGCTAATTATGTTTACCAGAGAAAACTATAATATGAACATTTTATTATCTGTAATAATGACAAGACATAAGAGAATTGTTCCTTGTGCCATAAGAATTAGAACTAACTTGGTTTAACTTAAGTATTTTATTCAATAAATCATTGTTCCACTATATATTTTAGAGTTCCATGTGTTGATAGAAAAAATAAAAAATAAATAATTCTATAATTATGTCGACAATCGGATTGCATATTTAAAATTTAAAATTTTAAATAAAAAATAATTTAAAAAATTAAAATATAAAAATTTTATCTAAAATCCTTCAACAACTATATAAAGATAAAATTTCATAATTTAATTAAACAATAAAATTAATTTATAATTATATCAACAACTTTATCTTATATTTGAACTTTAAAATTTTAAATACAATAATTTAAAAATAAAAACATAAATTTTATCCAAAATCCTTTAACTACCGTATAAAGATAAAAATTTATAATTTAATTAAAAATAAATTCTTTTATAACAACCAATAATTCATTAACCATACATTTGAATAAAATTAGTTGGTATATATTATTTGAATGAATTCACTTAAGATAAGAGTTTTTTTTTACCATTTTAAATTTTAAATAACATTAAAATTGCTTTAGTTAATTAGCAAACTCTTTAAAATTGCTCAAAAATTTTATTTCTTCGTTTTCCAACTTCCAATTAAAAAAGAAGAAGAAAATTTTATAAGTTTTATATAAAAAAAGTAAGAAATAGACTGTAAAAGCTCTCAAAACTTTTATTTCTTCGTTTTCAAAACTTTCAATTTTAAAATATCACCTTAAAAATAATAAAAACTAGAAATTATTCTAATGTTCACTTCCAGTTGAATTTTAGATTCATTAACGATATACTTACAATTTTAAAATTTAAATTCACATTAAAATTGTTTTAGTTATAATTAACAAACTTTTTTAAAATAATAATAATAATAAATAATTAAAATTTCAGATAAAAAGTTAAAGATAAGGACAAATATAAGAATCAAATTTTAAATACAGTTAAATCAAATCAACATCAACATCAAAGCCTTGTCTCAATAGGTGGGGTCGGCTACATGGATCAAATGACGCCATTGAGCTCTATCATGTATCATGTCTACAGATAGACCGTTGACATTTAGGTCTCGTTTGACCACCTCATGGATGGTCTTCTTAGGTCTGCCTCTCCCTCTCACTCCTTGCCCATCTTCCATTAGATCCACCCTCCTAACTGGATGATCTGTCGGCCTTCTTCCCACATGTCCAAACCACCTAAGACGCAATTCCACCACCTTTTTAATAATAGGTGCTACTCCAACCCTCTCTCTTATATCCTCATTCCTTATTTTATCCAATCTCGTGTAGCCACTCATCCATCTCAACATCTTCATCTCTGCCACACTTAACTTATGTTCATGCTCCCCTTTAGCCGCCCAACACTCTGTACCATAAAGCATAGTCGGTCTTATAGCAGTGTGATAAAATTTGTTAGTCACAATGCACAACACTCAAGAGGGGGGGTGAATTGAGTGTTTAAACAACAATAGATAATTTTTCGCGGAAGTGTAAATATCTAAGAATAAAGA
>JASCZI010091393.1:1840-20259 GCA_036250425.1 Stylosanthes scabra | reverse complement strand
TTAAAGCTCTCAAACCTTTTGCTCCCTAGGCCAATTCCAACCATTTTCAAAACATTTTCTCAACCTTAAAACATTCTTTGAAAACCTTTACTTGGAAATCATTTTCCTTGTTTAAAACCAAGGTTACGGCTCACCAAAGTTTGCCCAAAACCTGTTTCTCTCTCTCAAAACCTCTTCTAAAATCATAATAGGATTCTCTCCACGATTCTCATTCCATTGCCCCTCAGGCTTCGCATTTCTAAAACACCGCCTCATGTATATATGCTTTCCTTCTAATTCTCACAATTTATATGGCCCACGGCCGCAATTCAACAATCATATATCATTATCATCATCAAATCATTCATCATCACATAATCCATCACCAATTCTCAGTCATGCACTTTCCACATACAATTTACCCATTTTAACCTAGCTTTTATCCATTTTACCACATATTCGAGCTATCCTAGGTCCACTAGCCTAGGTGCTCATACTAGATTATCTCTTGTAGTAAAGAATCTAAATCCGTACCTGGACGCCAAGCTCAATGCTCACACGCGATTTCCTTCGTGCCATTGAGTATCCAAGTGCACCATCCACTCAACCAAGCTCTAGCCACATGCACTACTTGCACTTACATCATCAATTGTGGCCTACAACACATACATACATAACAAAGCACACAAAACACCAATTCCATCAATTCTAAAGCTCAAGGAAGAGCATTGACTAGATTTGGAATGTCTTACCAGAGTTGCAAGCTCATAGGCTTTGGATATCATGCTCAATTGCATGCTAGATCATCACCTAAAACATGAATTTTGAAAACATGCAAGGTGATCAAGCTCAATTCGAGCAGAAACTTAGGAGCTAAGAATGGAGTAAGAAATTCAAAACCCATACCTTCCTAGTGGTATAGAATCGAAGAGGACGGAACAAGTTTCGCATAGGCGCAAACGGTGCGTCAATCAAAGCTCCGGAACGAAAGTTATGGCCGCCGGAAGTGGTGGGTGAATAGTGATCACCACCCTTCCCATGCAACCACCATGGCTCTGTCTCACTCTCACACTCCCTTTCATTCTTCAGAACTGAAGAAATGAATGAAGGTTAGGGATAAAGTCCCTATTTATAAGGCCAAGGTTCATTAATGACATTTTGGTAATTTCGCGGTTTGGTCCGGATCGGTCCAAACCGTTAACGAACGTGTTCGTTTTCGCGCACTAATGGCTTTACGAACTCGTTTTCTCACTATATTCCTCTCCTTGTTATATTACCGTCGACGCAAAGCCGGTTCGATCGGCTTAGCGAACGGTACGGGGTTTACAGATATAGATGAGTTATTATTAAAAATCAAAGAACAAAGTTTTTAAGTATCTAGCAACATACTGGGCTAGTAATTCCTGTATCAATTCCACAACCCTTACCTCGCTCACCTTCCTCACGATGCTGATCCTTCCCATTTAGCACTTTATCACACAATTTTTTTGTCATTTCCACAACCCTTGCCTCACTAACCTTCCTCACAAATGGAGCAAGATTGCAATTTTTCTTTATCAAGTTCCCAGCCATAAATCTATATATTTTCCATCCCCAGTGAGAAAGGGACAATTCTAACTTGTTCATTTCTGGTCTGGGGTCCATTTTCGAGGCGTTAGGTGACTTTCTAGTCAGATCATCACCCGCTCAGCCACTACCACCACCACCATAGCCTACCCCCCGCCATTTGAGCCGACCGATGAGCAGACGCATGCGGCCATTTTGGAGGATGCGGAGGGGGCTGACTTTACATGGGAGCAGCTCACTTCGGCTGGGTTGGGGGATGTTTGGGATGTGACGAGGGCTAGTGCCTCAGCTGCCCAAGACATCGCACAGGGGTTCAGGAAGCACAGGGATCGGGCACATGGGTTAAGTGGAGTTGGTTCATCTGAAAGCTGGGTTCCACGGCATACCACCCCAGAGCCAAGCATGCAGTCTACACCACCTCAGTACCAGATGCCACAGCAATTCCCCCAATTCCGGCATTATTCACATCCTTCATACAACTAGGTTGGTCCGAGTTATTCGTCACAGCCTCCGCCTCAGTATCAGCACTACTCACCTCCCTCGCAGCAGCTCCACTATTTTCCACCCCATAGCAGCTCCATTACTATCCACCCCCGCAGATGCCGCACTATTCCCCATCACCCCATCACTTCCAGTAGGATGTTCCTCTGCCTCAACGTCCACAACGTCCATCTAGACAAATCCGACCCCCAACTTGTGATATGGGTGGACACTTATCGCAGCATCCTAGGCGTAGATGACCGTTTATTTTGTTGTATTTATGTTATTCATCTTGCTTTATTTGTTGTATTTACATATCTTATGACATTTGGATAGAATGTTGTATATGTTGAACATTTGTGCTTAGTTTTTAGTTTATTGTATGTCATATGTGTTATATGTGTGTAAAAAAACCCCTAAATTCTAAACTCTAAATCCTAAAAAATCATTTTGGAACGTATCTCGTCGTTAGGTTGTCCTTGACGACGAGATAAATAACAGGGGTGCATTTTTGTAAATACCTACCACCGAGTGCATTTTTGTAATTATGGATTTTTTTATTTATTAAAATAAAAAATCACTACATAAACCAATCCAATCCAAATTGCAATAGTTTGAATTGGATCACATTGGATTTAAAAATAAAACCAAACCGATCACATATAAACTGCAACAAATTTTGTACTTCAGATTAGAAACAATTTTCTATATTAAAAAATGGATTATGTTAAGTGTACACCAAAATCAGCAACCAATGTATAATACATATTCATATATAAAATATATGAATGTATATTATACACTGGTAGCTAATTTTAATTGCTGATTTTGGTGTACAAATTGATTTATCCTATTGCATTTCAGCTAACTATATGTTCCCTAGAAGTTGTCATTCAAATAGGATGAGTATAGAGAAATGATAAACGGGTACCACCCTCACGAAGCCTCAATGCGTACATAAATGATTAGGAAATTAAGCAAAAAAAAAATTCAAAGATAAATAAATAAATTAAAATAAGAATTAAAAATTAACTTAAATTTGAAATTAAAGTTATGAAAAAGAAAGCAAGTTGACAGCCTGATTCTTTCTTTTTCTAGTTTCACCATCCCTCCTTCATTTTCGTTTTCAAAAATACTTTCATCTCTTTTGAACTCATCCAAATGTGAAACTTTTGCAGTTTGCACCAAAGGGAAGAAATCATTTCCTAATAAAAAAATTAGTTCGATCAAATGAGATGAAACTTGTTATGCTAAAGCTCATTTCTCCGATGTAGAGACAATCACTTTATGAAATTTGGGATTCTAATGGAAGGAAAAAGAAAGGAAAATTCTATCATGAAGATACTTTGAGTATTTTTGGGTGAACATAATTGTTTTTTCGAAAATTCTTACATGAGGAAAGAATAATCTGGTCCATCATGAACCAGGAAGATTTTGCATAATAGGCCCATTTGGGGGTCGGCCATGCAAATATGAAGAAATATGGTTAAACACTCCCTTAGACTGACGTGGATAGGTTTTATAGTCGCTAATAACAGCAGTAATATTTGGGCCAAAAACTAGCGCCAAAAAAATAAGTGATTTGGTCCAAAAGATGAAGTTATTGGTGCCAAAAAAATGAAGCTATTGGGGCCAACAATAGGGCTTAACATGGGGCAAAGTATTGGGTGGACTAAGGAGGGAATGATGGCTTGACCAAAAAAAAAAAAGAGGGAATAATGGTGATAGATTTAACCTATTTTCCCTCCCAACTTTTTAAAAAACAAAGGCTAAAAAATGTACTTTTTGAATTTATAGAAAAATTTATATTTCCATAAAAATCAAAATAAAAAATACTTTTTGACTTTAAAACAAGAATTTCATTCTGGAATAAATATAAAAAAAATGTTAAAAAATCACAAAAATATATTTGGCGAATAAAAAAATTAAAATTTTCTAATTTTAACAAATTTGAAATTTTGCTGACAAATATAAAAAAATATAATTTACATTAAATAATTTATATTTGAGAAAATTGTCCAAAACAAAAAAAAAAAATTGCAGCCTTTAAGAATAACATATCCGGAAAAGAATCTCCAAAAACAAAACACAAAATTTTTATCATTACGAAAGCTCCTAAATTTGGAGGAAAATCTCAAAAAACAAAATAATAATTTTTTTTCTTAAAAAAATCTACATTTGACAGAATTCTCAAAAAAAATTATCATTACGGAAATTATATCTAGAGAATACTCTCAAAAATTAAGAAAAAAAAAATTTTATCATTCGTATTCACACTAGAAATTTAGACTCTGATTCAGAACAGCTTAGATTGGCTTTAAAATTTTCTTGACTATACGATCAAATTGCTTTGTTTTAACATTTTTAACCCGAACGCGTTACAACCACCATTACCTACAGATGCATAGGATTCGGCATTCCATACGACAGATACTTAATTATTCTGTTAGTCTTTATATTTTCATCAAAATTTTCACCACATTTTTCGAATGACAAAAAAAGTTTTCCCTCCACTATAACATACTCCATCCATATTTATGAATAATTATGCATAAATTAAATTCATCATTTACATAGTTAGACCTTAATTTCATCTAATATTATTTTCACATTGTCAATACTTAAAGTGGATTTTTTTGGAGCCTTTGAAATTTTCAAATAATATCTTATTCCAAATTTACTATTGTAAATATTCACAAATATTCTTTTTGTATTTGGCATCGACTTTTTTTTCCAGCTTAGTATTCTAATTACTATGTTCAATTAAATTTTTTAGGAAAGTGGGTTGGTTCCATTTCCTTTTATGGGGTCTTCTTACTATATTTGCTTTCATGACTACTTTCATCCTTTTTTTTCGCCTTCACTATCATCCTTTTGGAGTCACTTATTAGCCTATTTTGTTGGCTCAATTTTTTTCGAGAACACAAATCCCGCCCATCTGCCCACTCACATGACCCATCTAATGTTTCTTGGACCATTATTTTCTATTACACGCTCCTTGTATATATATAACACAAACACAAGTGGGCCAAACCCACACATCCAACTACTATAATTCACCTTTCCAGCCTCGAAACAAGCGCCTAATCCCATACTCTTGTCACGTCATAAGTGGCCAATGTCGAATTTCAACAAGTTCATGGTAGATTCCCTAAATGTCTATATTGGTACAGACTGAATTTGCACCACCCGTTTGGAATTTTTTTCTGGTTCGTCATGGATCATTATTTTCTTTGCCAATTGAAGTCAAAGCCTTGTTTTTTTTGGAATATCTAAGAACTTGTGTCCTTAATAATGTTAGTATTCAGACTTTGAGCTCTTAATTGCACATTCCACGAGTCTATGTATTTGAGGTTGACTTCATAAATATTAACTATTAACTTTTTTTATAATTTTAGAAAAAAAATTGTCAAATTTTTTTTTTGTATTGAGACAAAATTTATCGTTAATGTGGATCTAAATTTTTTCCTTATGTTACAAAGTATTTAATAATTCACTTTGGTATCACATATAAAGCATTTTTAATATTATAAGGTATTTTTGTTTAGTTATCATAAATTAATTACCATTTCAAGTCAAAAATAGAAAAAAAAAATTAATTAGCATTTCTATGCATTCATTAACCGAATGATTAGTATTTCTTGATTACTCTTGCTTGACACATAATTACTTCCCACTTCACTTTTTACAAAATGGAACTAAAAGTTAATTAGTACGTCTAGTAACACATCCCAACAGTAATACAGTATGATTGACTCAGACCTTGCCTAGAAATTATATGGAACCAGAGATAGTATGAAGGCTAGCTTATTTGGAGTATTCTAGAAAGGGAAAAAAAAAAGTTTAGTGCAGAGACGGTACTAATGTATATGGCTACTCGATAACGTAAGGTTATCCAATACGAGGTACCGATGAATTAAAAGGAATATTCTATCACGTCCGACTATGAGAGAGAGCACAGATCAGAAAATACAGGACCATATCAATAGAAATAAAATTATTGATCCTTAACATTTGGGTACTTTTGCCACATTGTGGTTAGTATTTGCTTAAGAACTGTGAATATTCCTTGGTATTTTTTTTAGGGTTTTGATAAAAAGGAACTAGTTTTGAACAGGTTATTGATGGGAATTTGGTTAGAAGTCTAATAGAACTTAAAACCGTCTAGAGTTTATGAAAAAATCTTCGTAACCAAGGCTTATAAGTTATAACGATAGCTCAATATAAACTTATAATCAATTGCTTGCTTGCCAAATCAAACTTAAATAGAAACATAGTTGCATCTACATGTTATTCAAGAAATTATGTTATTTGGACACTAAAATTTAACAACCAAATCAGTCACAATATAAAATACATATTGAAATATAAAATAATGACTTAAATAAAATATATATATATATATATATATGGGAAAATATACGTAACCAATAATTTTTAAACCAATAAATCAGCCAGCAAAAAACAGAACATTCATAACCATTATTTATAGAGCATCCACAATGAAGGTCATAGAACATCTGAAACCTAAAGCAACTATCAGCCAACTTTAGAAAAAGAACATCCAAAACCTAGAAACAGAACATTCAAAACCTAAAAAAAATAGAACATCTAATTCAAGTTGTTAGCTGATGTTGACTGAATTGTTATTGGTTACCTAGCATTGATATATATATACTTGGTGACTGAATTTTTATATTCGAGAAAAGAATGCTATTGTAGCTCCTCTGCAATCCTTCAGTCCGGTTCAATGATTTTTACTTTTAAAATCCATTGGGCACACCTACCTACCCAATTTTCGGAGGACGACAACCTTGTGCTGATTGCAATAGTTACACTTGCACTTGCACCTGATACCTGCACCACCACATGATGCAGCCCCGTGGCAAACAGCCATGTTCCAATTGAGGAAGAGGAGGATAGGTTGTACCAGTTAGGGATGCAGATGATCTAGCGCCTGATAAGCCTTCGAGATTTTTTTTTAAAAGGAAAGATTTATATTAACGAAGGGGACCCAAAATATCCAAAAGGGCCAAATTACAAATCTCAAAAGGAGCCTCTTCCAACCACATAGAATCAGGCTTGGTAAGGGCTAATTTTGCTAAGTTGTGAGCCACTATGAACTTATTTGGATGCCATTATTTGACTAAAATAAGAATTTTTTTTTATGTTTTTCAGTGTATTTGGATAATTTTTAATAGTAAAAGTAAAAGCACTCGAAATTTTGGATGATAATTCATATAAATTTTGGATCATAACTTAATATTGGATATATGAGTTGCGGATGATAACTCATATAAATTTTGGATGATAACTTAGTTATTGGCTCCCTAATGGCTCCCTAACGTGGATCCCGTAGCATATTCTTTAAAAAAAAGATCACTCCGAAAAAAAAATCTTTTTAAGAAGCTCGCCCAAACAAGCTCATGTTTTCTTCTCTTTTTACATGTAAAATATGTGTTACTCTAACATTGTGTTTGGATCAAGGGAATATCAAAGGAAAGAAAACATGAGCAAAGAAAATGAATGGAAAAGTACATTTTCCATTGTTTGGATTAGAATGGAAAATTGGATGGAAAATCAAAAAGAGGTATATAGGTCCCATAGAAAAGTTTTCTCCTCACTCATGCGATGAAAACGAAGAGAAAAGAGAAAATGTTTACCATATTACAAATTTACCCTTTTACTATGTATCTACTATTGTAACACCCAAAAATCAACTAATCACGTCGCGAACCAGATTAACCGATTTCGAGGCATCACGGACATCCGACTACTACTAAATATTAGGGGTTTCGAAAATCGTTTAAGAATTTGGATGTCATTGATCGTAAAACACAGTTTCATAATAAAATAGAGCCACTGACCGTTGCATATTACTCGTGTACATCAAAATACTTGTACATATATATATCCAAATGGTTTGACACAATACAACCGTAAACCGGCGAAGACCAGGTTCAATACACGAAATTCTAAACCCTAATACATACTCTGGACAAACTTCACTAATTCTCCGGTGGAATAACCGACGACTCAATCTTCGGAGAAGCTAGACCACACACATCAGAAGGGATGCTTCGCCAACTTTCCAAGCTTGAACCTGCACCTGAAAAGTCTGAAATGTATATGGAGTGAGAATCCCCACCCATGGATTCCCAGTATGGATAAAGCGCCAAAACCACAATAAGTAAGCTAGTAGGACCACACGGGGCAATCCTACTCGACACTCGGGTTTTACTTTTCCTCGCACATGCGTCATACAACTCTCAAGTCCCATAACCCGTTTGATTGTCCTACAGCAATCATTTCCTACTCTTTCATTTAGATAGCCCCTTTTCCCGGATTCTCTATCTTTCCTTCTAACCATTTTCATCGTCTTTGCCTAACTCGCTACATTCCTTTCCATATCACACAAGGACAACATACACAAGCATACAATCAATCATACAAGTAGCAAGTAGCAACTACATTTACAAGCAAACACACCCAAGCAATGTCACACATATACACATGATGCATGCCTGTCCCTACGGCTAAGATGTGCTCACCCGATCGGTTCCATTAGCCAACCCGACCGATCCAATATATCCCGGATCACTACCGAACGCACTTCCCCGAGGACAACTCGCTCATTGCCCCAAACATTTACGTTCTTTCTCAATATAATATATGGGGTGTTTCCTCGTTTCTCATATGGTACACCGGGATGTTAGCCCTAGTGAACCCCCATGGCACGCACTACGCCGGTAGCCCGCTATTGCCGTAAGCTGGGTCGTCAGCCCGCAGGCCCCCACTTGTTACTTCGACTCACGTTATGTCATCACGGTGACATTCTTCCTCCTAACGAGGGGACCAAAGCTCTATACATGAGCCGTATCATCCTCTTTCATAAAACAACGTGCGAGAGATCCTTAACATTCACAAAACACTTTGAAAACCAAGACATACCTTCAGAATCGATTACGAAGAGGAAGAATCGACTCTAAGGTAGTTTTTGAACATTAATTTCAAATCCTGGACACTAGTGAATCGATTCTGGAGTCCCCGAATCGACTCATGGGTCCCTTTCTAAACCATTTCTAAAACCAGAATCAATTCTAGCATCAGCCGAATCGATTCACTGCAACATTTCCAAAACCAAAACGTTTCTGTCCAATGATAAATCGATTCTGCAACCCTCCGAATCGACTCGAAACAATTAGAAAACTTTTGCAAGAAAGAACCATCATCAGAATCGACTCTGAAGGGCTAGAATTGATTTCGATGATGATCAATTGGCCTTTGTGATATGTTGAATCGATTCTCAAATCATGGGAATTGATTCTTTGCTCTCGAAATCCCATTTTTCTTAGAAAAAGGCTTAGAGAATCGACTCTGTTGCAGATAGAATCGTTTCCCTGGAGCTATACTACATTCCGCAAAATTGCTAAGTTTAAAACTCTCAAACCTTTTTCTCCCTAGGCCAATTCCAACCATTTTTAAAGCATTTTCTAAACCTTAAAACATTCTTTGAAAACCTTTACTTGGAAATCATTTTCACCGTTTAAAACCAAAGTTACGGCTCACCAAAGTTCGCCCAAAACGTGTTTTCCTTTCTCAAAACCTCTTCTAAAACCTCTTAGGACTCTCCCCACGATTCTCATCACATTGTCCCTCGGGCTTCTCAATTCTAAAACACCGCCTCATGTATAGACGTTCCTTTCTGTTTTCACAATTCATATGGCCCTCGGCCTCATATCATCATATATCATCATCATCATCATTTATCATCCTCAATCATCATAATCATCATAATTCATCTCAATCAACAAGCATACACTTATCATACACATTTATCCACTTTTATCCATATCTTTCCATTTTTACATTTCCTATCATGGCATCCTAGGTTCCACTAGCCTAGGTGCTCATACCAGATTACCTATTGCAGTGATGAATCTAAATTCGTACCTGGACGCCAAGCTCAATGCTCACACGCGATTTCCTTCGCGCCATTGAGTATCCAAGCACACCACTTTTCAATCGTAGCTCTAATTAGCCACACGAATGTCCACATACTCGTAATTCAACACCTACAACACATACACACAACAACAACACACAAAAGACCCAAACCTATCAATTCTTAGGGCTCAAAGAAGAGCATAGCTAGGGTTGGAACATCTAACCAGAATTGCAAGCACAAAGGCTTCGATTACCATGCTCAACGCATGCTAGATCATCACCTAAAACATGAATTTCAAAAACATGCAAGGTGATCAAGCTTATTTTCGAGCATAAACTTAGGAGCTAGAAATGAGAGGGAATTCGTGGTACCCATACCTCATACGTGGTGTAGAAATGAAGGGGACGGAACAAGCTTCGCATAGCCGCAAACGGTGCGTCAATCGGAGCTCCGGGTCAAAAGTTATCGCGATCAGAAGTCGCCGATGAATGGTGGACCAATTCTCTCAACTCTCTCTTCAGCTGAAGATGAGAAATGAGATGGAGTTGGGCAGCTTTGGTCCTTATATACTCACTAATGAGTGGCAATTCGGTTATTTCACGGTTTGGTCCGGTTCGGGCCAAACTTTTAGCGAAGGTGTTCGTGTTCGTGCACTAATTCTAGTTTACGCATATGTTTCCCTCACATGTACTTTTTTTCCGGTTCATTACCGTCGGTGGAAAGCCGATTCGATTGGCTTAGCTAACAGTAAGGGGTTTACAACTATTATATTTTATTAATTTATTTCTACCACCAATATTTAGTATCATCCTATTTTATAAAAGTTAATATTAATTTCATTCTATTAATATTATTATTTTATGTTTATATATTCTATTCCCTCTATATTATAATAAAATTTTATAAATTTAGATATAATGACTTTTATAATTATATTCTTTTTTTAATATAATTTTCATAGTATAACTTTTTTATTTTATTTTTATAAACATATATAGATTAAAATTTAGAGTAACTTAAGATATCTATGCCACTATATAAAGGCGTTGGAGGAGTTTTGGTGTCCAATTTTTATTCCCTTTTATACTCCTATTAATATAAAGCACAACTAATAACTGTCGTTAATAAATTTTGGACTATTAATTCATTTAAAAATGGCACGTAAAAAAGGGTTGGAACATTTTTGTATTCAACTTTTGTTCCTTCTATTACCCTTACTAATATTAAGAACAATTAATCATTGCAGTAGATAGTTATTGGGCTATTAAGTCATTAAAGGATAAAAAGGCACATAAATTAACTGCCAACACTCCAATCAACTCACTAAATAAAGATATAACCACCTAAAACAATCTGAAACATATTTAAAAATTCTATTCAACTGTGCTTAAATCTCCTACGATCATTTTTTTTAAATTTTTTCTGTAGGCTTCTTTTCTTTGTCTACTTCCTACTCATTATTTGCTTTCATTTTAGTTTTTACTCTTCTTTTGGGTTATTCTTTTGTTGTAAGCTACCTTTTTATATATATTCTCTAATTGCGATTTACTTTTTGAATAGCAACCGGTGAGTGATAATTAATGATTGCTGCTGCTTGGAATTGAAAGAAAGTAACTTCTTCGATTTGTCCTTATAGTACTCAATATCATCTTTTTTTTAGATTGCCAAACAGTAAATGTTACATGGTAAAAAAAAAAAGGCACAGTACTCGCTTTTTAAAAGTATGGCGTACTATATTATTACTTTGTGATCCAATTTAATTTAATTTACAGAAATATATAATATTCTCACTCATTCTATCTTTGTGTGTTTACTATCTTTGTGTGTTTACTGTGTTTTATATTCTTCACGTTTCATTAAACAGTGTAATACAATTGTTGTGTACTAATTGTTGCTTAGGAGAAATAAAGAATGGAATTGAAAAAAAAATTGATCTCCATTTTGTTCTAATAAATTTTGTATGTCTTCAGAATATGTCATTTTTATTTTTTATTAATTATATTTTGATTTCTCATTTGCTTGAAGAGGTACCCAAAAAAATATATAACAAATAATGTTTATAGTCTTTAATTTATCAACATATTTTAAGATAATAACGTGAATAAGTAAAATTTAATACAAGCTTGCAAATTAAATGTAATGAGAAATTATGTATAATAGATAAGAAAACTAAAAATATGACAAAATTAGGATATACCTTAAAAATAACCCGATGATGCATAAAAATAAATTGTGTTTGTTATTGTGTGTAATTACAAATTATTAGAATAAAAGTTATTTGATAATAAAAAATTTCAAATGGCCAATATCTATGTAAAAAGGAATAAGAGAATTTCTAATGTTGAAAATTCATTATTTATTTTGAACTCTTTAAGTGATAACACAAATTATTCATGACAAAAATAATATTACAATAAAAAGAGAGCATTCTTAAATTATTTATCTATTTTTTAAAAATATTAAGTTAAAACTAAAATATAAATTACAAAAAAAAGTTTAGAGTTCTGAATTTGATATTTGATTACATTAAAATTTTCTTTTAAATTAAATTTAAATTGTATTATAAAAAGATAAATACTTTAGGATAACATTTGTTTGGCATAATAGCATTGACAAACTTTAAGATTTAGTTGAGAAATAATGTATGTCACATAGTTTAAAATAAATTACTAGAGGTTGGATTTTAATTATTTTTAATGAATTAGTTTTTATATTTTTATTATTTTAATTTGATAATTAATAATTTAAAATATAAAATTCAAAATTATTCAAAAATAAAAAACAGACATTACATGAGTTATTTAACATTTAAAATATATAGAATAGATCAATTTTATTTAAATAAGATATAATAAAAAAATCACTATGTTATTAATAGGAGCAACAAAATTAAGATGAAGATTTATTAATTTTATTTGTAAATTAGTTATTTATTATTTTGTTTTTTCTTTCGTTTGTTTTTCTAAGACATACAATGATGTATTTTTATTATATATTAAATTATATAATTTAAAAATACATAATTATAAAAAAATATAATTTTTTATCAACAGTTATATACTTTTATTAATTTATTATTATTATTTTCTGAATAAAATACTAAATTACTTTTAGTTTTTTAGTCTCCAACTAAAAAATAAAATAAAAAATTATTGACTACGAGTAATTAAATAATTATTAAAGGTTAAGTGAATGTTGAGAATGTAGAAGAGAAAAAAAATAAGTGGAGTCCGATTAACAAAAATGTAACTGCTAAATGAATAAATGGAAAGTTATCTAATTACACTTTTAATTTATATAATTTGATTTTATTAGCATCAATCAACATTTTGACATAAGAACGAATTTTTTATCAGAATTTATAATTTCTTTAGCATGTCGAATTATGGTTCGTTGCACTTACAACTTTTTAAGATCGAAAAGTAAATATGTATAATCTATTTTGAAGTTAAAAGTTTTACGAAGTCAATATGTAAAATGAAATTTATGTTTCAATATATATAATTTTAATTTAACAAGTAGGAGAAACAGACAAACAATGGGTTGATTTAACAAGTAGGAGAAACAGACAAATAATGTATGATCCGTAATTTTTTGTGGTATGTTTTTTTTATCTTTTATTAGTTCTTATCCAAATCAATAAAAATTACAAACATATAAATATATTGGATAAATAGTTATTTTGTTATTCAATAATATATTTTTAAAAATTATAATAATTATTTGTTTAAAATTAATAAAAAAAGTGGCTGAACAGGCACTATCGTGCCTGTGAAACCACCAGTAAATATAAAGAGTTAAATTTTTACAATTACTATGATTAATTTTCTTAATAATATAATTAATATTCTTAAGTTCTTATATTATTTTTATTGGTTGCCTTGGTCATACTCTCTTATAATTATATTAATTTCACAATCAAAACTTAGGTAACAACCAATATTATGAAAAAAAAAAAAAAAAAAAACCTCTTACTATTATTTTAAAAATTGGACTATAGTGGAACAACGTTACCGTGGGAAAAAAATATCTTACTATTATTTTAAAAATCAAACTATAATTTCTTAAATATATATTCAATGGCTCAATAGCCCAAAAAATAAGATAATATATTTTAATAATTCAAACAAGATTAATCACTATCGTATTTGACTAAATATAAGTTAAAGAATTTTGTTTAATTAAGATAATATATTAAAGTCCTAAAATAAATATGAGTTTTCCTAATTTTTTTTAATAGAAATATGAGTTAAATATATTAATATATATTAATTTACAACTAATATTACATAAGGGTATTAAGGTTATTTTATTCTATTTTTTTTCTTTCTATTTTCTTTTCATTCAAACAAAATAAATTTTTCTTTTTATTTTTTTCATCAACTTTTCTTTCATCCAAACAACATATAAAGAAGGCATTCACTTTTTTCTTTATTTTCTCTCCTTTTGATTTTCTTTCCTCTTATGTTTTTTTTTTTTTCATTTTCTTTTCTTTATCCAAACAAAGTGTAAACCTGTCCAAAAGATATTTGCAGTTTGAGATAACAAAGCCCAAGCTGTTTCTCATAAAAACAAGGATTTTGCAAGGACTTGACTACATTTACATTATCTCCCTCTATCACAACATCAAAAAAACAGCAATCCAGAGCAAATTGCAAGCCCTTCAAGCAAGCCTTAGAGATTCAGACCCTAGATAAGTAGATAGGACAATTCTATGGCGAAAAAATTTTATCATGCATAGGGTGAAGTGAAGAGTTGTACTATTTTGTTTTAAAGATTAATAAAAAATAAAATAAAATACTTTATATAATTAAAATCCAATCATTCATCAAATCAAAGGAAATCTATATTGTTTTCTTCATTTTTCCTCTTCACCATAGCATACATCAAAGGAAATCTGTATCTTTTCATCATTCTTATCTTCATCATAGCATGCATCAAAGGAAATCTATATCTTTTCATCATTCTCATCTTCATCATAACATGCACCAAGTAGATATACTAATAGAATTACTGAATTAGTGGGATATTTTATTTTCCACTCTTTATATATATATAGAGCACAAATTCTCACAAAATGCATTTTCATATGAAGATTTTTCATTTTAACTATTAAATAAGAAATTGAATAATTAAATTTTAATACATATAAAGGCATTACCTTTCTAAAAGTATTGATATTTACCTTAAAGGCTAAATTCTCAAATGTTTGAGGACTTCCCTATTTATTTATATAGCAAATTTAACATGAATAAAAGGCTGCAACGCTGAATTCTCAAACAGAAGCAGGTTTATGCCTTGCATCTCAGAACATGGAGGTGCAGTTGGACAAAGATTTTGGAATTTTCTCAAACTGCAGTGAATTAAAAACCAATTACCCTAGGAACTTCTATCAAGTACTTTTTTATTAACAAAGACAGCACCAAATTCTTTTGTCTAAAACTACCGTGGGTATTTAAATCCGACCATCATGAAAACAAATTCATCTTGAACACCAAATTCTTTTTGCACTTATATTCACAACCAAATTCCACATGAACTAAAATTTACAGTTAAAATAAAATTCCCCTAATTTTACCACCTCTTTAATAGGAAAATAAAACAGAGCCACAAGCCCCTCCATTGAAAAAAAAAATCATTTGCATATAAAAAAACATAACAAGAACCTACAAAAGCAATAAACTTTTTCTCCCTTTTTCATATGATATATTAATGTATCATCAAATATGCTATTTCCGATTTAACTAAATAACAGGATTATGGTCATACACCAAAGCCCAAGTTCTACGCATCCAACATTAAAAAAAAAAAAAAAAAACACCCCTTAAAAAAATTAGAAAAAAAAACAAACCCTAAAACTTCCCATAACCAGAAGAACTTTCCAGAATCATCGAAATCTGTTTAAGATTTCTGAAGTGCAGGAGGAGGGGTTCCTAGGATGCTAGCCTGATGAGACTCGAGTTCGTTGATCTGCTGCTCGCGATCCATGGCGACGACGAGAGGCACAACAAGGACCAAGAACGTGGTTCCAGCGATCCACGCGGCCTTTCCGGTGCTGCGGAGTAGCTTCTTCGCAACAAAGGCGGCGTCCGAGGCAGCCTGCTTCGTGCGGCGTACGGCAGGAGACTGGGACACCCTTGAGAGGACGCCGGGCTCGTCTCCAGCGGCGGTGATGGAGAATCGCTTCTTGCCGTGGTTGGCCATGCTGTGAAGTGAAATGGAGAATGGAAGAGGGTTCCAAAATTTTGTCTGGCTGTTAGAAAAACAAGTGCCGCCTCTGCTCCTCTCTTTGCGAGGGTTTAGTGAGACTTCTTTTCTGGCTCGGTGGGTGAATTATTCTAGAGACTTAAATTTTAGTATATATATTCAATTTTTTTAATGTTTTAAAAAAATAATTTAACAATCAGGGTTTATTTTATTTTATTTTTTCAATTTTTCCGTCTAAGAAATTTCAGCTTCCTCTTTTTCCAATGAATAAAAACCCAAATTAGTTCGGCACAAATTTTAGATACGACATCCTTGATAAATCTTATCTTTTAAAAATTGATGAGAATTATTATCAAACAGGTTAATCTTTCCATTGTAGAGTAACATATGTAATTATATACTAATTTAACAAAAATGTCTTCAAATTATCACATTGCTAATAGAAATATCTTCAAATTTTTTAACAAAAAAAACAATCAAACTATTTTAAAATGAAATAAAAATAACCAAAGTATAAAATTTTTATAACAGTAGTACTACTACGGAACCAATATTAGAGAGTTATTAGATACCCAATAAATTCAATTATAAATTATTATCCAAAATTAAAAATAATTATCATCTGAAACTATACTTATCATTCGAAACTAGCACACACTTATCATCTGAAACTAAAAACTACTACTACAACAAGAAAAGCATCAATGATAACAACAATAACAAGAATGAGACGAAGAAGAAAAGGAGGAGAAGCACGACACCATTGTAGCTGAAGCAACTGCGGCAGAGGAGGTGGTGCAGAAGCTGTGATCTTGAGGCCGAGGAAACAAACGGCGCCGATGGTTACTGGTGGAGCTTCGAGGGGCGGGAATGGCGAAGGAGTGGAAGTGGCGAACGGCGAGGGAGGGAAGTCGATGAGCCTGAGGGGATGGTTGCGCTGAGGTACGCTACACCAGTGGGGATGCCGGTGATCTATGCGAAGAAGAGGGACGCCAGGACACAGAGACAGTCGTAGACATGGACAATGATGAGAAAGAAGATTATTGGTGTGATTGGGAGAGATGCATGGGGATGTTGAAGTGCTTGATGATGCTTATGTCCATGGTGGGTTAAGGTTAGGAATTTGGGGATGATTAGGGAAAAGATATGATTGGAATGGTTACAAGGAAGAAACATGAGTGACCATGGTTACAAGGAAGAAACAGAAAAAAAAAAAAAAGGTTGAGAATTGATAAGACGTAGCAGGCTCCCATGGGCTCCTAATCACAAAGGCTCTCAAGACTTTCTCTTTTCGAAATGAAAATGACTTCTATATTTTAATATTTGAAAAATTATTTATGTACTTAATCCAAAATTTTATTAAAATATTTGTATAAACTTGGTTTTTTAAATTTTTTTCATCCTTTTTTTAATTTCCACTTACAAATAAATAAATAAATTGATAAAAAAAATACCTATTTAACCTAAGATCACCAAATTTTAAACATCTTATTTTTTTCTAATCATATTTGTGAAAACTTAAATCAAAATCTGACCTCTAAAGTTCTTAATGATATATATTTAACGGTAAGATATTTTGATCCCTTTTAAAATATTTTAGGGATATTTTTTACATTAATAAATTTAGAGGATATATAGGTCAATGATTTTTTACATTAATAACACACAGAATAGGAATTGAGCACACCCATAATAAGCTGTTTATATGGTATGCCCAATTCCTGTTAAGTGTTATCCATGTATCTTATTACAAGGGAGGTGTCTTGGATTGATATTTGCATATAATGATATTTGCAGATAATGTTAGGCATATGAAGCTCTTTTATATGCATAATGCAAATGGTCTCTTGATTGTCCTCTTTCCCCATTTTGTATCAATGTTGTTTTTGTTTTGCACCATGTCTCCTATGAACTTTAAGGACTTCCCTTTGAACAGCTCAAGCGCTTCTTTCTCTTCTTGATTTAGATTGTAAACTGATAAATCTTATTTTGATGGTTTATCTTGTACTTAAATTAGAGGTTTCATCAACATAAACTGATCGCTCGAAAACCTTTTCTTTCTTTAATAACAAATGAGCAATTCCGGCAAGTGAATCGGACCAAGTAGTATCACTCTATGAGTGGATATCGTTCCCACGGAGAAGTGTAGATCAAACAATATTCGAATTGATTTCTTTAAGTAGATCCAAATACAATAAATCGTGGAGAGATCTATACTAACACTTACAATAGTAATTAC
>JASCZI010091392.1:12472-27899 GCA_036250425.1 Stylosanthes scabra | reverse complement strand
ATATATATATATATATATATATATATATAATCATAATTATTTTAATTCCAAAATTTTGTTATATTAGCTTGCCCTCTTAAGAAGCTATGTTCAAGCATCACTTCCTGCTGAAGAATTTTGGCAAACTATGTGGCCTGGCACTCCCATGCCTAAAATACCGAAGTATCTTGTGCAGCCTGCTGGTGAGTATTCACAAATTATGAGGGAAAAAAAAGTTTTATGAGAAGGTTACCAACATTTATAATTTTTTTTTCTTGTATTTGCTTTATATTTATGTGTATTATTATTTTACTAAACCAAATTATTTATTTTTATGTCAAATAGAACATAATTTTGATATTTGATAGAAACTCGTTATTGTGCTATTTTTTATGTTATTTGACATCGAAATAATTTTCTATTTAGTATATAAATAAATAACTTTATAAGATAAAATAAGTGTATACATAATATTACTAATTAAGTAAATACTTGAAAATTCTAAAATTTTTATTAAAAATGTTAGTTTTTAATATTATTCTTATGGTGTGTATTGTATTTTGGATATTTGGTTGAGCATCTTGATCATGCTAAGTGTGGTTAAAGTGGAGAGACTTTGTTTATGTTGTGTATTTTGATTTTTCTATCTTGTTAAGAATATATCAATTTATTTTTATAACAATTAGTTAATAAATCATGAACAAATAAATGTTAAATGTTTGAATTGTTATTATAGTTAGATAAGAAAGAAATTTTAAAAAAATAATTATTGATTAGAAAAAAGTTAATTTTATTTCAATTTTGTATTTTATTTTTTAAGTTATGTTTGTAGAAGTTTTTTCGTGTCTTTTTTGTTTTGTGGTGGTTTCGGACTATATTTTATTTGTTTGTTTGGATAGGAACTGAGATTTCTTTAGTGAGTGGTCACTTCCTAATTGTTCTAGTTAATCATTTGAATTTTTAATTTTTGAAGGAAATTTGGATTCAAAATGCAAAGACACAAAACCAAATGGCATTTTCGTCTTTGAGCATGACATTCACTTATCAAAGCACAAGAATGAATTCCCATTACCAAGCACAGTTGGAAGTTTTATATTTCAACTATGATAGGTACGATGATGAAGCCATAAAACTTCAAAAACAAGTGCCAGATGGCACTTTCAAAAAAGTCAACATAGTCTCCATGACACGCAATTCATTCAAGGTTAGTGCTCAGGTACATTTTGCTATGATACATAGCATACCTACAGGGGCGGATCTAGAAGTTTTAAAAGGGGCAATTTTTTTAAAAAAATATTAGAAATTGATTTTTTTTATAATTTTATTATAAATTTTTAAATCTTTTAATTATTATACAGTAACACTAAATTAATTTAATAATATATTTATCAATTATATTAAAAATCGTCTATATAAAATATATATTAAAATATAAAATATATTTTAAAAATAACTTAAATAATATATATATTTATTCATAAATATTTAACATATGTACCTATAAAATTATTTTTTTTTATAAAAGAGGCCAAAATATAAATTTGGGAGAAGCTAAAATGAAATTACTGAGTTTTTATTAATAATTTTTTTAAGTTTAGGTGGAGTCACTGCCCCCTTATTATTAGGTGTAGCTCCGTCCCTGCATACATAGATCTTTGTAACACTCATTAAAAGAAAAAGAAAATAAAAAATAAAAATAAAAATAAAAAGGATCCCACAAATCATGTAAATATTATTTTTTTTTTATCTTTTTCACTCTTTCCATCTGTATTAGAGTATCCCCTTCCATTCAAATTCTTAGTTTCTTACCGGATGGAGTTGCGAAATTAATTCCATTTTCTAGCTACCAGTTTTCAGAAATTACAAGTCTACTTGGTATAGAAGCCAAGTCAACCGTCGCCGAAAAAGTGAAATGCATCCTTGGCGATTGTGAGAAGCATGCCATGAAAGGAGAAGAGAAATGTTGCGCAAACTCTTTGGAGATAATGGTGAATTTCACAGTTTCAAAGTTGGGAAAGACTATAAGGCTAATTTCAACCGAGTTTGAAAAACCAACAAAAAGACCACCACTATGTAGTGGAAGGAGTGGTGGAAAATGGGAACAACACTATTGTGTGCCACCAAAAAGTGGAATTTCCTAGTGCTTTGTTTTATTGTCACAGGGTACCTACAAGGTCCTATACCGTTTCGTTGGTGGCCGCGGGCAACGAGACGGAAGCTAAAGCAATAGCTGTTTGTCACACCGACACAACACACTGGAATCCCAATCATCTGTCTTTTAAACAACTTAATGTTAAGCCCGGAACTGTCCCTATTTGTCATTTTCTCACTACTACTACCCTCATTTGGGCACCCAATCTAATCATGAAAGGAGTAGTAGAATTGCCTATTGAAAAAGGTTATTAAACCTTGATGCGATGATCGATCTACATGGTTTATTTGGTATGCATATATCATAATTAATTTCCAATAAAGACGCATGCGATATGTATGCCTGTATTGTGGTGTGAAAGTTGTGCTTATAGCAGTTGCTCCAACCAAGTATTGTCAAATACATAGTGCCACTATAGAAGTTGGAAAATGTAATAGGTAATCATGCAGTGATGTAATTGTTATTCGAAAATAAACCTGATTGTGGAAAAGATTGGATCTCGATTTTGGTGGATCGATTTCTTGGTTGAAAGTTAGTGATTCTCAAGGGTAATAACTTAGTGAATTATCAATAGGATACTCTAGGAGTGAATCTCGATTGTTCGAGAAACGAGGCTCGGGTATAAATGTTCGAATTCGAAAATCAACAACAATTCGAAGATGTTTTTGGGACATCATTTGGAAGTTATGTATACTTGGAACTGCCTTATTCTGGAGCATACACGTGGCAGAAGGAGATTGGAATGAGTCATCTATAAATAGTGAAAAATATACAGGTTTTGGGGTTGGAATTCTCACACTCAAGAACACTCACTTCATAATCCTCACATCCACCGAGCGACTTTCTGAGCGTTGTCAAAGTCCAGTTTTCTGAGTATGGTTCCTTCCAATTCATCTTATGTTTTAGTTTCATTTCCAGTAACCGAACTCTTGGCTTTCAATTCTGTTTTTTTACTTCTTTTCCATTAGTTCTTCTTTAAAAGCTCTTGTCATTTATCTTTATGTTTCTGCTTCTTTCAAGTTAGTTTCTTTACTTTCAAATTAGATATAACTTGCTTATTTTTTTCTTTTTTTATTGTACACTTCGTAGTTCTGAGAAGTTTTTTATGTAATTAACTTTTAAATGCAATTCTAGTTCTTCATTCCTACAAGTTTAAATATTTTGATGCACTTCATTAACTGATACTCATAATCTCTTGAATCCATATTTCAAAAATCATAAAAACGGTATATCAGTAATAAAAGAATATTGTTGTGCCTTATTACTTGAATATTCCTATTTTGTCATGGCTATGAATCACCAACACTTTATTGAATTGGTACGTCCATGTGTCGGACACATTTTGGACACAATACTAATCAACATTCGTCCGAAATGCGTGTCTTAAATATCCATCCGTGTCCTTAAAAAAAAAAATCTTCGAACACATTTGACACTCCAAAATATCATTACGTATTCGCGTGTCCAATTTTATTATTAACTTATACCCTTAAAATGAGTTTAAAAATAATATATATTATTATTTCTTAAAAATAAAAATTATCTTAAATATTTTATATAATTAAAACAGACATTAAAAATATTTAAAAATAATAATTTAAACTTTAATATAAATAAAATATCAAGATATTATTATAATTTTATTAAAATATATTATATTTTATACATATATATCGTGTTCCCGTGTTATATAAGAAATTGAGATTGGTGTGTCAGCGTGTCGTATCTTATCTCGTGTCTGTATCTGTCTCCATGCATCATATATTATTATTATTATTATTATTATTATTATTATTATTATTATTATTATTATTATAAGTTTCATTAATCACTTTTCTAAGGGACACAAAAAAAATCACATTTCTAAAAAGTTTAAACTATTAGAAAAAAAATATATATAAATGGTTGACCATCTTAATTAAAAAAACTAAAGCACCCTAATAAACTTGAAAACAGTTAGTTAGTTAATATAATTTTTTTAAATGTTAGAAGAAAATAATCAAATTGGTTTGTCTAGTGGTTAGCTCACTCGTCCGCTTAAACAAATGTCGGATATATATATATAAAATTATAAATTTTAAGTTAAATAAAATAATTTTAAATTAAAACTACTTAACATTACTTTTTTTTTCAAATTAAAAAAATCCTTTCTTTTTTTCAAATTTAATTGTTAACTATTTTTTCTAGTAAATAATTCGTACACTAAAGGAAAAATAAAATTGCTCAATTGGCAAAAACTTATTCTCATAAGCCATACACAATAAATGTATAAAAACTTATTCTGCTTGGATCAAAAGTCAAAACAATACTTTATCATTTACTAAATTACAAAAATAAAAAAAAAATGAATAAAGAGTGAAAATTCTTACTCCCCTTTCTCTTTTCATTTCTTTATTTTCGCTCGCTCTTTCTCCTTCTCTCTTTCCCTCTCTCTTTTCCCCATCATTTCTCCCTCTTCCCCCTCTTTCTCCTTTTTCCCTTACTTTCTCTTTGACAATCCCTCTCTCCCCCTCTTTCTCTGATCTCCTTTGTCCAACAGCCTACTAACCCATCAATTCATTGATAGACAAAAGTATAAAATGATTTTAGAATTTTCTGAATAGGTGAAAATAGACAATAAAAAAAATTAACCATTTTTAAATTACTTCAACAACCGTCTCATATATTTAAAATGTTAATTTTTAAATATGAACTTAAAAAATAAATAAACATAAATTTTATCTAAAATACTCAACAACCGTATAAATATAAAAATTTTTATTTTAATTAAAAAAATCATTTTAAAATTACTTCAACAACTGTATTTAAAATTTACAATTTTAAATTCAATTAATTATGCAATTAAAAATAATTGAAAAAATAAATTTTTTAATGACGACATCTAAGCATTTAGCTTCCTAAATCCAACCGCCACATCAGCCATTGAGTTTCCTAATGTATACTATTAAGATTAGAACATTACTTTTAACAGTAATTTTATTTATCTAAAATTTTAACAACTATAGCAAATTCGTGACGTGAGTGTTGTAAAGCCTAATATTGGGATTGCCCAATCTAATGAAAAAAAAGGACCTGAGGTTGCTCTATTGAAGTGAACTCATCAATGAAGTTGCTTCGCACATCTCGCTGTTTACTTCTTTTCAAACATAAATTTGGTATGGAAAAAGTAGCATTTCGTAGTCAATTAACTGCTCAAGCATTCATTACGAAACAATTAAATTAAGATTAAACTAAACAAGCTTTCCATCGACATGTCAACAAAATTTTAACAAAACTCGAAAGACCAAGACTACAAAATATGTATGTTTCCTGAAGAAATAATCCGGGAAGGAAAATGGCTCAGGAAGCAAAAGAAAACTACATAGAAACAAAATTCCAAACTCAATGCCTATTCCCAGCCAGTGGGAGCAACACTTCCAGGTGCAGGAACGGCAGCCTGTGGAGCTGGAACTGGCTCCCAATCACCTGCAGTTGCAGCTACAAAAGAATTTGGGTCAAACAAATTGCCATCACATTTTTCAACAGAACGGTTATAGAGCTGTCCGCATTTCTCACATACAATGCAACACAAGAACAATAAGGGATTTATTTGACTAGAACATATTAAAAGCTTCCTACAACAACTATGTCGCATCAACTTTATTAGATGAATAGGGAGAACAATGGATGAAGATCCTCTAGAGCGAGGAATATTGTAAGGTAGTAAAGTGAGGAGTTAATCACTCTTAAATTAAATTAGCAGGCTCACATGTAATGGAAGTTACAAAATCTATTGTTATTAAACTCTTGACTTTATCACTTTAGCAACTTCCTCAGTTTAAAGGATGCAAATTCAGAGAACAATTACAAAGATTTGTTCAACAGAAAATTCCAATAGATAAAATGGAAATTAAAATCACACAAACGGCATGATTATTCTTACCAGCTTCTGGGGCCCAGTTAGCAGGAGCAGCTGCGATAGGTTGTTGGGGAACTGGTTCAGGCCAGGGTTGTTCAGCTGGAGCAGCCCCCCATTCGCCATCAGCTGCAGGGAAGCTGGCAATGCCAGAGGCACTGAAGTCCTGAATGGCATATTCTGGGGCAGCGGGTAATTCTTCCTCCTCTTGTTGTTTGGCCTCTTCAGGTTCTCTATAGAAGAATAAATCCACCTACACATGAAAAGTTGACATAATTTAGCTAGGATTCAAAGTGAAACACATGACAAGACTACTATCTTAATGATGTAGCTAGTCTGCATGTACTGCAAGAAAGATTGTTCTGAAAAAGTGTAATTTAGCTAGGATTCAAAGTGAAACACATGACAAGACTACTATCTTAATGATGTAGCTAGTCTGCATGTACTGCAAGAAAGATTGTTCTGAATAAGTGCACATGAGATGAGATATTTACATTGCAGATATCTGGAAACACAATAAATCTAAACTAGTTACAAAATAATAATAGTTCCATTTGTAAGGGCAAAAAAATAGTTTACCATAACATCCCACTTAAGACCTGGACGAATAGTACCCCTCATCTGCAGAACCATCCTTGCTAATAACCAAAAGAGACAACCAATACTGTGCTTTCCCTTGTTATTGGCAGGAATGCCAACATCAACATAGCGCATTGGAGAGTCCGTATCACAGAAGGCAATGGTTGGAATATTTCCAAGTGCACCTTCCTTAATGGGCTGCACATAAATGGAAAAACCAAAATGAGATCAACTAATAACAGAATTTCAGACACCCATAAAAACATATTTTGCAGTTAAAAGTTAAAACATTACATATACACCATTACACCCTCAACACATGAAAATTTTTTAAGCATCTATTGTGGTACCTGATGATCAGTCCTTGGATCAGTCAGGATGAGGAGTCGTGGTTCGTTATATGATGTCTGCATCTGATTAGTAAATGTTCCAGGAGTGTGCCTTCCAGCTATTGCATTCGCACCAGTGTATTGGGCAAATTTCAAGACTGCCCTCTGACCATAAGGCCTAGCAGACTGAACAATGATATCCTGAGGGTTCTCAATGGCGACAATAATCCTAGCAGCAAGTTGGAGCTTCTCCCATGTCTTGCCAAGGTTAATTATGTAAATACCTGGGATCAAGAAGTACTAAAAATCAACCAACCTATAAAAATGCTTTCCCTCAGCAACGGAAGCATCTAGAAAGATAACAGACATGTTTAGGTTTGATAAATTTTCATCTTCATAAGAAGCTCCTTGGTGTAATTATGATAATAAGCTGTTTTGTAAACAATGTGATAATACAAATACACTCAATCGCATAAAATCCTGATTAGAAATCAAATTAAACCATTGAACAGACAACACGACCAAGTAAAATAAAGGTGACAAACCACTAGTTTATAACAAAGTAATAAAAATTATACAACAAAACAGAACCCTAGATAAAGGAAAATATGTAAAAACAGGATCAAATAAACAATTCTAGACAGAAAAGATATAACATTGCAAAATCAAAATGCCGTTCAAATTCGACATACTCTTGAATGATATTCAGTTTCACAGTCCAAAAAAGAATAAACAAAAAGAGATCGAGTGTGAATGGGAAAGGGAGACTGACCATCATTGCGCCTTTTGAAGACGTAGCGTTCCATCTGGAAGTCGCAATTTTTGGTTCCAAGATGGACCTCAGCAGCAAGCATCATCTGGATGTCCTGCTCCTTCTGCGACAGCTGGCGTGGCGCTGCTGCGGTTGTGGCGGCGGCGGAAGAGGCCATGGTTGCGGTGGAGATTTGGTCTCTTGAGAGATTTGGAGACGCTTGAAGCTCCAAGTCGTAGCAGCCGCAGTGTCGAATGAAGAAGAAAGTTACAAGGAGTGAGGGTATCTTAAAGGGGTTCCTTTTCTGTCAATAAACCCTAGTTTTGTTGTGATGTTGTTTTTTGCTTTCTTTATATGGGCTTAGGCCCTCTTCTTTGGCCCAAAACCTAAAAGAATAAAATAAAATAAATTATGTTTTTGGTTAACAAATAAATCACTTCTTTTTTTCATGAAATAAATTACTACTTAACTAGCCATAAATATCAGACCTCAAACCGCCCCTTAAGAAAGATCCAAACAGCCAAATCCATTAGAAAAAATATTTCTTTAAAAAAAAACATCATTTTGCCCCAAAGCCCAAACCTAGGGTACATTTCATGTGCCTTTACATTTTCTATTGTTATTTTTTAAATTAGTCAAATAGCTCAAGTTCCATCTAATTGTTATTCAATTTTAAACTTAATTTATTACAAAACTTCTTAAAGTCCAATGTGGCTCGGCCTCTACAAGGAATTGGAAAGAGTGTTAGAGTAAATATTTAAATTATTTCTTATAGGTTGTGAATGTTTTTGGAACAGGATATAATGACATAAACATTGATGAACTAAAATATATTTAGTGATAACACACAATTCCACATAATTTTCTTTATTTTTTGTGTTAGTTTTTTTTTATGAAGGACACTAAATAGACTAATATTCTATTTACATTGTGACAGTTTGATTAAATTTGATGGGTTCTCGTCACTTATTTGGAGAATATCTACAACATATTTATGATTTCAACTTTAAAAATTTCGTATTAATCTTGGAAATGATATCACAACTACAAAGATATTATATAGACTACCAAAATTGCCTCCAATGTTTAAACAATGCCATTAAAAGTACCTTTTATTTTTTATAAAGTTAAATTTATATTCACAAAAAGTGTTTTAGAAATTAAATTTTGATCTAGTTCTTCGCAAGGTAATATCACATGTAGAAATCTTTTTATAAACCAAGTTGGTTCAATTTCGGTAAAAAAATTCTTATTACTAAAAATGTGTAACATATAATGTAATTTGATTAGATTTGGTTGAATGAAATGCTTGATCACTTAGCACTTTTCGTAATTTTATGCCAACTAGAATTTTTTTTGCTATCTTTTGTCAATTGAAAGAAAATAGTAAAATACTTTTAAAAAACCTAAAAAAATTGTATTCGATTCGGCCTTTTTTTATATGCTTTCTAAATAGGTAGTTCAAAGAGAAAAATTGTTATAAACCCTCCATTTTCTGTAATTTAATTAACAAATACATTCTTATTGCATGCGTTCCTGCAAGTGCAACAATTAATTACCACAAACTTATCCTTGACATATAAACGTGGGTGGACTTTTTATGTATTTGGGTATCATGTAGTCTTTCGAATTTGTTAAATGAATAATACATCACCTCTGAATGTGTTACAGGATTTAATAAATGGCAAAATTGATACTGCTTTTATTCCAAAGAAGCGCGAAGAGGAGTTGGCCATGGTAACATTCTAATATAGAACTGATAATTTTTACCTTTTTATTATCAACTGTTTAAAGGATTTTACATAACTTTGGAATTTTGATGCGTCAAAATTTTTGGGAAGTTAGCTCCAACATAGGTCTTTACAGTTTCATGAAATTTTTTATTAGGTACTTATATTTTTTTTTCTTTTAATTAGATCCTTATATTGTTTTAAATTTTGTAATTAGGTTCCTGTCGTGACGAAAATGTTAGAATTAATGAAAGATTTCATCTCTAAATTGAAGATATCACAAAAACTAAGGGCTAACTCGCTAAATATGACATTTGTCTCTATTTTAGAATAATAAAATAAATATTTTTCCTCTTCTTTAATATAATTTAAGCTTCCTAAAGATATGCGATTTTGATTCATACAAGTTAAAAATATTTTCAAGGAATATTGATAAAAAAAAGTAAATGAAAAGTATATTTAGGTGGGTATAAGCCTTACGTAAAATGCAAGATACGAAAATAATAAAAAATTTATATTTTATAAATGTTTCCTTTTAACATTTATTATTAACATGAACCTAATTACAAATTTGAAAATGGTATAAGGAACTCAATTGAAAGAAAGAAAATATATAGGAACCTAATTAAAAATTTGATAAAACTATAGGACTAATAGAATAATTAAACCTAATAACAATAAAAATAATGAGTGTCAGTTGGATTAAACTAACATATCTTGTCAAGGAAAAAAGTTATTTTTTATTTTTGAACTTTTTTGTGATAACATGACTAAATCATGTGATCACTCATCAGCTACATGAAAAAATAATTAAGGTTCATAGTCCTCATTTATTTGTTGATTTGTTGCATGCTAGGAGGATGCAATCAAAAGTATAACTAAGTGTCGTTGCAAATGAATGAATACTGCAAATGACTCATGAGTATATAAATTTTTCAAGAAATTGTTTTAATCTTTCTTTCCGAACATAATATTTTCTGTTTAATAATATGACTTTCTTAGTGGTCGTTTTCTTATGATAGTGAACTTATTACATTTTCTTTAATGTAATCATGTTATTACATATTTAGTCTCCATATATGAATAATACAGGAAACATTGGAATTTAAGTTAACTTTGGTAACCATAAATCATCAATTCAACAATATGACATTAGAAATTTGTATTTAAATCATAAGGAAAATTACAAAAGTTATAAAATAATAGTGCATGAAATTCAATAGCCCAAACAAACTAAACTTACTACTATTGCGTCAGTAGATATTAACCTCAGACTATAGAACACCACACATCGAAAAATACACAGGTTGAGTTCCAAATTTTTATTTACCAAATATTCCTCCAACTTAGTAGAAGATAATTAGCTATCAGGACATCCCAAATAATTTCTCCAATTGTCGATCTGATTTTTATTTTGAAAATGCTTTCAACTTGATTAACTTTCAAATTATACTTTGATGATGTGTTTGCAATTCTATTACGCAAATACCCAAACCCGAATGAAAACGCCTTTTAATATTGAATACATTTTCAGAAGTTCCGTATGTGCTTGTAATCTCTTACCATCTCATGCATGGTGACCTTTCTTGAAATTTTTCAAGATGAGCAATCAGTATTGCTTTCTCCTCCTTTTACAATTAGTGTCCAGCAAGAAGGTATCATATGCAACAAAACTAATCAATAGTGAAAAGCCGAAAATCCAAAATAGAATCAATGAGAAGGCATTGCCTATTTCGGATCATAATCTCTTATACGACAATTCCTCAGTCAATCGCAGAAGGAAGAATTAGTACGGCTCTAAAAAGAACTACTTGCTGCTTTATTCTCAATCCAACTTCTGACTGATTAATGCTCTTGTCTTTTCATTCCTCTTTGTCGTTCATAATGCTCTAATCTCCAGTTCATTCCAAATATATGCATTAATTAGTTCTCCTGTAGCGGGTATTCAAAAACGCATACCTTAGCATAATATGTAGCTGCAGATGTTTGTGATTTGATATTGCCATATATAGCAGCAGTGTAATACTACACTGTTTCTATATACTAAATAATACGTGTCAAAACACATACACTAAGGAATAACATAAGTGTTGCAAAATGAATAACAGGAAGCTATAAACATAAAATTGTTCTAATAAGGAGTAAGATGCTAATGACCTATAATTCTACTTATTCTCAAATGGTCAATATGAATATTAGTGAATCCAATCATTAGTCATATCATAGGTTTCAAAAGAACTTTAAAGACCTAGCTTGTTTCACATTTTCAGTTATTAGGTAGCGTTTGGTAAAGGGACTATGACTGAGACTGGGGGAATAGGACTCTCAGTATTGTGTTTGTTGGACAGGAACTGGAACTAAAATTTCAGTCTCAGTCTCCAAAATTTCAGTATTTTTAGTACCTCCAGTTCGGAGGGACTGGGGAACTGAAAACTGGAACTGAAATTTTAATAATTTGTTTTTACTCAAATATCCCCACTCAACATTAAAGTTTTCAATATTAACCTTTGTTCCTTCATTATTGACTTAATTCAATCTCTATTTTTCAGTTTCTATTTCATAATAAATTTTAAACCAAATACAATAACAAATTTAATTCAGTCTCAGTCTTTTAGTCTCAGTCTCTCTCCCAAACGCCACCTTAAATATCTTACCATTCCACAACTATAGGATGGTATTTTATTAGGATATTTTTCCTTATTGTAAATTAATTAATATATACATGGATTTTTATTAGCACATGTCATTCCTCTCTAAAATACATACAAAGGATACATGCATGGCAAAAAAATCAGAACCGAGGACTTCAAAGCATAATAGTATTACCAAACACTACTTAGAAACATTATTAGATGAATGCCTTGAAATTACCTTCTAATCTAGAAGTTCTCGTTTTATAGCAGCTAATGACAGTGAACCTTTGATTTTATCAATGAAACATCTACATGGTTGAAACACACAACATCAGATATATCTAGCATTTAAAAAAATATGATCTAGATTTAAATGGAAAAATAACATTAGCATTGCTTGAAAAAAATGAATTACTTGTCATTGACGGACTCAACTTGCAGCAATGTTTCAAGAACATTAAGTGACATTTCAAGGTTCCAAGTGAAAGTAATACTCGGGTATCAATGATGACCTCCATAATTTTACTCATGTAGACATATTGAAGTTGACTCTGCTATTTGCTATGTCAACATTCTTTTCTACAGTATACTAACTCTTTTCACAAAGCCAAATAACTTCATATTTTTGCAACTGCAATATGTCACCATAAACAAACAATACGTAGTATAAGCAATAATATAATATCTAATATACAAAGCAAATTAGTGGAACAACAAAGAGGAAGAAAAGAATCCATAAAGATGAGTGTAAGTGTGGAAAAACGAATTAGAATGGAACATACTAAAAAATAGCTTGTCTTCAGTTGGAGCAACCTTTCTGAATGTGAGATTATTTGATAATGCTTTTGTAAGTAGTTCTAAAGTAGTCCCAGCTCCATCAGAAGTTGTCTCCTTCAGTAGTTTGGTAGGATTGCTTGAAAGCTCAACCACTTTCTGCAAAAAATAGAATGACACTTACTTGACAAATTTTCTCCCAACTATTAGATATTGCTTGACAAATTTGTGCTGATACATGATCATGATGCTCGAGAAATTCCTATCAAAATTTGATCAGTGGGGGACAAAATCCAAGTCATTTATTCATTATTAACTGTTATCCATTCATCTAAGTTTAGAAATTAATCAAAAAATAAAACTCATGACATAATTAAATAATGCAGAGAAATAAATCACCAAAGAATAAAATGAGAAAAGGCAAAATTTTTTAATCAACTATATGAACTCTAAGATAATTAGACAACAGCAGAATCTCCACAATCACTGCCATAAGTTTAGAATTCACCGCTGAGTTTCAACGGCTCCTATCATAACCTTGGCTAACTAAATTTTAATAATCTACTAATCAAAAGCAAGCAAGGGTTAGAAAAAAGGTTGAAATTGAATCAAAGGAAAGTTGTAAAGTCACCTAGCATGGATACTCAAAAGGGGGTGAATTGAGTATTTTAACAACAATTAATATTTTTCGCGGAAGCTTAAATTACTTTGAAATTAAATTACTCAAATGCTTATACTAGTATTTTTCCAAGGGTTTCAGTCAATTCTTAAGTACTTACAAGGATCTTGTACTTTCCAAAACACTTGTATAAATATAAATAACAAGAATATAAATGAGTTTGAGTTGAGAGAGATAATACACAACGATATATAGCGGTTCGGCACAATCTCTTTGCCTACGTCCACTCTTCTCAATCGCAATTGAGATATCCACTAAACCACCAAGCTTCAAGGTGCTTGACAAACCTTTACAACAAGAGCACTTGAATCTAACACCTCACGATATCTTGATCACCAACGAATAACCCACTCCACTCGAAGTATCCTAACTTCAAGATTTTCCCTTGAGTGCTTATCTTGGTATCCTCACCGACTATAGTGTTTATCAAGTCTTACACCCTTGGAGAGTCACACTCTAAGTCACTCAAACAAAGAGATATAGAATTTGAGAAGAGAAAGAATTACAACTCTCAAGATAGAGTAGATAAATACAATTGAAGCTCTATGAACCAAACTTTGGTTATCTCTCAAATATGTGCATAAAAACACTTTTCAAAGAATATAAAATCAAGTATATGATCAAGAAAGGTTTAAGCAAGAGTTGTGTTGCAAATAAGGCTCAAAACCTTGTATTTATTGACTCATAAACGCATAGAGCTGTTGGGGTGTGAATGGAATCAAATTGTTTTGTCAAACTAGCCGTTTTTCTTGTTTTTAGCATCAGGTAATCAATTACTAAGCTTGGTAATCGATTACTATATAGCCGTTGTAACTAATTTTTGAAATCTGAATTCAGTAATTGATTATCTAAGGCAAGTAATCGATTACCTGGATGTTAACTATAGGCAAAATTTATATCAAAATGAAGCCCCGGATGTTAGCTTTCTAACGCAACAAGAACTGCATTGTTTGGACCTCTGTAGCTCAAGTTATCATTACTTTAGTGCACAAAGGTCAAGTTTGACAGCATGCACTAAGCTTTAAAACAGCTAACAAGTTATAAAACTTTTACGGCTATAGTTTTCGTAAAACCTTTTCTTTAAAAATATTTTCTTGTGTGTGTGAGAGAGATAATAAACTTTGGTTCTTGACAAGAATTTTACCCAAATCCTAAGATACTAAACCGTCTTCAAAGCTTGCGGACTCGTCTTCTTGTCTTGTTGCTTCCTTTCAACGCTTATCCTCAACTTCAATGTTTGTCATTCATCAAAATCTAATCAAATGAACTTATGCATATTGTAACATGGTTAACAATTTTCCCCTTTTTGATAATGACAAACATTTTGAGGATATAAAGAGCATTACTAAAGTTTCCCCTGAACTTATGCATTATTCCCCCTAAAAAGGTGCATACCAATTTTCTTATAAACGAATATATATTCTTAAAACACAATATATTCTCAAAACATTCATTTTCTCCCTTTATCATTAGCAAAAAAAAAAAAAGAATATGATATTCAAATCAAATATGTTTCCTCTTTTTGACATTAATATCATAAGATTATGAAGCATAAGAATGTCTTAATAGGTGTACCAAGCTTATTTAAGTCATTCATCAAAACAAACCTATTTGAGCTTCTTTGATGCCACTTGTTACTGATCATAGCTATCCTAGCTATGTTACTTGTCACTTGATATCTCTTCATAGCTTTAATCTTCCCCCTTAATTTTGCAAATCCATAGATATTTCTTGTTATATCCTTTTAATCGGCTTACTCTTGAAGAGATCATTGAATTTGCTTATTTGAGGAAAATACCTACAAAATAATTAAAAATACATTTTTGGTACCCACATAAATTTGGGTCCTTGGGGGTTAGAATGAGCAAATTGCCCATATGAATCCCATCTCATATTTTGGTTATGATAACTCATATGCCTAATTTT
>JASCZI010091391.1:8070-18342 GCA_036250425.1 Stylosanthes scabra | reverse complement strand
TATCGGGTTTACAACCTCTTCTTTCCATCATCTCAAGCACACTCCTCATCTCAGTGAAACACTCCAACCTCCCATAAGCATCCACCAAGCAATTGAAGAAAATGGTATCAAGTAACACATCAGAGTTCTCGACAAAACGCAGGACGCTGTCAATCTTCGCTGGTTTACCTGCACGCGCATAAGCCCGTACAAGGGAGCACAGTGTGACACAACTTGGTTTTATCCTCTCCGATCGCATTAGCCTAAACAAATACTCCATCTGTTTGAGATCCCCCACCTTTCCAAAAGCATCAATCGCAATGTTGAAGGTCACAATTGTCCAAGAGTAATGGTACTTCTGCATGTATTCCATCACAGCACTCATCTTCTTGTAGTCCTGAGCCTTGCCGTAGGAATCCAAGAGAATGTTAAAAGTCTGAACATTCGGTTGGATTCCAGCACCCTGAAACTTTTCATAACACCTCTCCATTGTTTCTATTTGCCCTATGTTGCCAAAGGCCCGAAGCGTTGAATTCATAGTCCATACGTCAGGTTGGCAATCTCGGTCTGCAAGCATTTCCACGAGTGTTGATTCCATTTCCGAAAACCTTTAAAGAACAAGAAAAATGTACAAAAGAACAGTAAATTTTCCCTCAGCTATGTTTAGTTTGAAGTGAAGAATGTAGTAATCACAATGGTGTGTTAGATGCTCATATATTTAAAAATAATGCAGTACGTGAAAGAACTCATTTATGACGATCATAAAGGTTAAGGCTCCCATGCATTTTTTAGCTACCTTAACTAGCTTTTAAAAGAAGGAACTCTACCAGAAGAATTATCATAATCAAAATTTAACTGACTACCTATTGTATGCTTGCATCTAGAAAATGATGGAAAAGTAGGTAGTTGATAAAATTTCACTTTTAAAACCCTATCAGCAGCCAGAGTAAGCATGGGCATTTTCCAAATTTTCAAATTCTATAGCAAGAAAGCACTTGAGCATTATACCTTTTGACCTTCCCATAAGCATCGATTAGGGTATTGTATGTAACTGTGTTGGGTTTGATGCCATGAATGGCCATGTCAGATAAGAGATGGTGAACTTTGTCAAAGGCAAAAACCTGCAAGCAAGATTTTATCAGGATTGAATAAGTTTTGACATCAGGTCGACAATCAGGTGTACTCTTCATTTCTTCAAGAAGAGAGAAAGCTTTGTCCAAGAGACCACTCCTGCTGTAGGCTGATAACAAAGCAGTGTATGACTCACAGTCCAAAACACAGCCCTCATCAATCATAGCTTGAAAGAGTTCACGAGCTTTCTCAGGTTGCTTGCATTTTCCAAGCATGACAATTAATTTGATGTATATACCGGAGTTAGGTCTGTACCAGAGTTGTTCACGCAGCAGTTCAAAAATCTGAAACCATTAGAGAATGTTTTGATATGATTATCAAGTCTTTAAATAAAGACAATAGTTCTGTCTCTCTGTGAAGTGAGTGAGAGACAGAGAGATTCGAAATCATGTGTCTCAACTACACAACAAAACCTTGACTATAAAGTCAACCTAAACTAAAATCATAATAAATATGCTTAATATACAAGCGAAATTTCTTGATAAGTGTATAATTAGAATTATATTATTAGCATTACAAAGAACAGAAACCGGACATTATATACTGCTCTAGGAAGCTGGAGGCCTAGTTTATGAAATAGTTTGGAATTGGTTTAATATGCTAGTTTAGGTACTTGAAGAGTAGAAGGGATATCTTGATGAGTAAATAATTTTGATATAGTTAAAGAAATTGAATAGTTATGTTATTGATAAACTAGAAGAGAGTACAAAGGCTTATGATAGTTTAGTGTTATGTTGGTTAGTTGTTATTACAATGAGTGGTGGTTGCCTATTTATATGCTTTGCAATTTTTCTAGAAAATTCCATCTAGATAATGTCTTAGATATTTCTAGATATTAACTTCCTAAATATTTGTAATACTAGGTTTATTTATTTAGTTTCTAGATCTTTCTATAATAATATCTAAATATTTATGTTTGCAATATCATGATAATTCTAGAGAGATTTACAAATGCGTAGCAATGTTAATACTCCTCCTTGATACATATTTGTGTGACTCCAAGCATCTCTCGAAAAAGTTCGAATTTTGATCTTGGTAGTGCATTGGTGAAGATATCTGCTAGTTGCTCCTCCGTGTTGCAGTACTCGATCTTTATCTTTTTCTCTAATATAGCTTCGCGTATGAAATGATACTTGATAGTTATATGCTTTGTTCTGCTATGATAAACGAGGTTGTTTGCTATTGCTATTGCTGACTTGCTATTGCAGATCATAGTTGTTGGCTCTTCTTGTTGTTCGCCGATGTCTTCAAATATTTTTCTTAGCCATATTGCTTGATTAGTAGCATTAGCGGCTGCAACATACTCAACTTCGGCAGATGATTGAACCACGGTTTTTTGCTTGTTTGATGCCCAAGAGAATACTCCAAATCCTAGCGTGAACGCATATCCAGAAGTACTTTTCATGTCATCAATTGATCCTGCTCAATTACTATCAGTATATTCGAGTAGCTTTGAATCTCCGATAGGTTAATAGTGAATGTCATATTCTTGTGTACTTTATAGATATCTCAATATTCTTCTTGCAGCTCCATAGTATTTCTAATTTGGCTTTTGCATGAATCTTGATAATAGACTTGTTGCATAGATAATATCGGGCCTTGTTGTAGTTAAGTATAAAAGGCTTCCAATGAGACTTCTATTTGTAATTTTTCATTATGGACTAGTGGAGTAGAGACTGCTTTGCAATTATTCATTTTGAACTTTTGCAACAAATTTTGAGTGTATTTCTTTTGAGAGATGAAAATTCCTTCTTGATTTTGGTTTACCTTAATGTCAAGAAAATAGTGCATCAATCCTAGGTTAGTTATCTCAAACTCCTGCTTGATTTCCTCCTTAAATTCTTTGATCATCGTTTCATTGTTTCTTGTGTAAATAAGATCATCCACGTACAAGAAAACTATGAGAGTGTTGGAATTACCTTGTGTCTTGATATAGAGTGTGGGCTCACTTTTGCTCCTCCTTGTCCTCATGTCCTTTGATAATTTGACAACGAACCCTTGTGGTTGACCAACGTATACTTCTTCCAAATATCCGTTTAGGAAGGCTGATTTTACGTCAAGTTTAATATATCTTCCATTGCTTTTGTGCAGCAAGTGCAATGAGCGCCCTTACTTTATTAAGGTGAGTTACTGGTGCAAATGTCTCTGTATAATCTATCCCAGGTACTTGTGCATATCCTTTTGCGACGAGCCTTGCCTTGTGCTTTTAAATAGATCCATCGGGATTGAGCTTGGTCTTGTACACCCATTTGACTCCAACAATATCTTTATTTGAAAGGCAATCTACCATCTCCCATGTGTTGTTTTTCTCGGTCATCTTGATTTCTTCTTCCATGGCATTTTTCCATTCTGCATGCTTTTCTACTTCTTCAAAGTTTGTAGGCTCCATCTTTGCAAAATTGCATGTCTCATATATATCTTGCAGAATTCTAGTTTTTATCACAGGAGAATTAGTAGTTGCTTCTATCATTGCTTTTTCTCGTGCTTGTTCTTCTAGTCTTTTAGACTGTTGTTGAGAAACTTCAATGCTTCCATTTTCAACTTTTTATTCTTTCCAATTCCAAGAAGCATTTTCGTCAAACTCCACGTCTCGACTGATCATGAGTTTCTTTGTTTGCAAGTTATAAACACAATATCCTTTTGATTGTGTGCTATATCCAAGGAAGATTCCTTTCTCTGTCTTCTCATCGAGCTTGTTTCGTTTTTGCGAGGGATATGCGTATAGCACATGCATCCAAATACACTTAGATGCTTTGCTGAAGGCTTTCGGCCACTCCATGCTTCGATTGGAGTTTTATTTTCTACTGCTTTAGTAGGACAACGATTTAGTATGTATACTGCTGTGTATACAACCTCTGCCCAAAAGAAATTCGGTAGATTTTTCTCCTTAAGCATCGAGCGTGCCATCTCCATTACAATTCTAGTTTTCCTCTCAGATACGCCATTTTATTCAGGAGCATATCCAACGGTGAGTTGATGCTCGATGCCTTCTTCTTCACAGAATTTGTTGAATTTCTTGGAAGTGTACTCGGTTCCTCTGTTGCTACAAAAAACCTTGATGCTACGACCACTTTGTTTCTCCACATATTGCTTGAACTTCTTGAAGATGCCAAAAACTTCTGATCTTTCTCGTAGGAATGAAATACCTGTTGTTACTGAGGGATGATGTCCTCATCGGTCCACAAACGTCGGTGTGAACTAATTCGAGCATCTCCTGGCTCGCCAAGCTCCTCCAGAAGAAAATGGTTGGCGATGTTGCTTGCCAAGTAAGCAACCTTTACATGGTTGAGTAATCTCTGTAATGCTTGGTAAGTCTCTCATTAGTTGCTTTTGATGTAACAGCTTTAATCCATGAAAGTAGAAATGGCCAAATCTTCGATGCCACAGCCATGAATTATCTTCCTGTGGTTTTAAAATAGTTTCTTGGATGTAACTCCATTTTAGTGGAAAATTTCGGTTCTTCATCTTTATTGTTACAAAAAGTGTCTTAGTTTTCTTGTCGGATATGATGCATGAGTCGTCTTCAAAGTGTTAACATGTAGCCTTTCTCCATCATTTGGCCAATACTGAGTAGATTTTGAGTAAGTTTAGGAACTAATAGAACATCATGGATCTTCTTAGTTCCTATCTTGGTGTCGACAGTGATTGTGCCTTTGCCATCCACTTCCACGACGTTCCGTCTCCTAGTCAGATGCCAGATTGGATAGACTTGTTGATGTCACTAAATAGGCTTTGATCTCCTGTCATATGATTACTGCAGCCACTGTCGAGGTACTATATATCATCTTTCTTCTTGCATTCTTATTGTAAGGATGCATAGAAGATATATTCTTCTCCCTCCTTTTTTTCAGAGAAATTTGCGCAATGGTTGATCTTCACTATGTAGTCTTTCTCGATGAGTCCAAATCTTTTGCAATTGCGGCATTGTGGTTTTCCACGATGCCAACAATCCTTCTCTAGATGATTGATTTTCTTGCATATCCCACATGCAGGATATTATTTTCAATTTTCATTTTATTTTCTATTTTTCTAGAAGTTTTCGACCTTCTAGAATTTTCTTGTATTTTTTCTCTTCTTTTATTTAGATTATGAGATTTTATATTAAGCTAAGACTGAAATGCATTTACGATAGAATCTTCTTCATCTCGACTTGTCAGTCTTTGTTCAAAAGCATGAAACGAGCTTATTAACTTCATTAGTGATAGCTTTGATAAATCCTTAGTATCCTCAATTGTGGACACTTTAGGATCAAATTTGGGTGGCAAACTAATTAGTATTTTCTCCACTATCTTTTAATCTGACAAATTTTCTCCATAAGCTTTCATTTCAGTCACTAAGCTCATTAATATTGCATAGTAACTTTATTTTCTCAGAATCTTTCATTTTCATGTTGCCATATTGTTTTCTTAGAGATTGGAGGAGGATTATGCGTACCTTTGTGTCACCTCTGACCTCTTACTTCAAGTTATCCCATATTTCTTTAACCGACGATATTCCTCTTATCCTTGAGAAAATTGTCTTTATCACAACTTGTTGAAGGAAGCATAGAGCAATATATTTTCTTTGTTGATCCTCCTTTAATTTCTTCTTTTTTGCAGCGGAAAGTGTTGCTTGATTTTCCGGATTGGTGAACCCTTCGTGGACAACCTCCCACAAGTCTTGTGCTTGTAGAAAGGTCTTCATTTGAGAATGTCAATCCTCAAAATTGTCTTCGGACAATGTGGGAACAGGAATGTTTATAGTTGAGATAGTCATGGTTTTGGGAAAGTTTGTTTGAGTATGTTATGTGATGTGGTGATTGTATAGTTGATAGGCTTGAAAGAAAAATTCTACGCCCAATAGATGATCGAACGTAGCTTCGATACCACTGTTAGTTTTTATGAAATAGTTTGGGCTGCGTTTGGTAAGGGGACTGAGGCTGAGAGACTGGTACTAAGAGACTGAACTGAAATACTGGGGCTAAATTAAATTTGTGTATTGTGTTTGGTTTAAAATATACTTAAATCTGAATAAAACAATTAAATTACTTAAATATCCTCTAACTCTAAACCCCCAATATTATCAACTCCAACTCTGAAAACGTACTTCCCTGTTTATCTTGTTCTCAATCCTCTTCAGCTCCACCTTCCTCCTACGGCCTTACCCATTCCTTTTTCTTTCTTTCTTTTCTTATTTACTATTATTTATTGATTTCTTCTTCTTTTTCTCTTGTCTCTTTTGTTGTTTTTTCTCCTCATTCTTTTTCAAAACACCAAACCCACATTGAAAAAAGGCACAGTTTTTTGGGGGTTTTTGTTCCATTTTATCTTTTATGCTTGTTGTGTAGATCAAATGGTGCTTCCTTGCTGTTACGCAACTATTTTCTGCAAAATCCTCAAATCTCAACAATGCTATTTTATAATGTAATTGATTCATGTGTTTGTGTTTATTTATTAGTAGGTGTGGTAATATTTACAGGGTTGTGTTAGTGGGTGGTTGATAAGGATGCAGTGGAGTTGGTGATTGATGCAGTGATATAGTGATGGTGGTTGGGGTAGTATAGGAATAACAAATGTTAAATAAGGATATTTTGGGATGAAATGTTATTAAAATTTCAGTCCCTTTAATCTGCAGGTACTGAAAATACTGAAATTTTGGGGATTAGGACTGAAATTTTAGTTCCAGTCTCTGCTCACCAAACATAATACTGAGTCTCAATCCCCAGTCTCAGTTCCTCAAAACAAACTCTACCTTGGAGTTGGTTTAGTGTGCTAGTTTAGATACTTAAAGAGTAGAAGGGATATCTTAATGAGTAAATAGTTTTGATATAGTTAAAGAAATTAAATAGTTATATTATTGATAAACTAGTAGAGAGTACAAAGGCTTGTAATAATATAGTGTTATGTTGGTTAGTTGTTATTACAATGAGTGGTGTTTGCCTATTTATAGGCTTTACAAATTTTCTAGAAAATACCATCTAGATAATGTCTTAGATATTTCTAGATATTAACTTATTAGATATTTCTAGTACTAGATTTATTTATTTAATTTCTAGATCTTTCTATAATAATATCTAATATTTATGTTTGCAATATCATGATAATTCTAGAGAGATCTACAAATGTGTAACAATGTTAATAAACATACATGTTATCTGCACCAAGCTGCTTCAGAGAGAATGTACCTAAGGACTTCTAAAGGATCTAGCAAGAGCATCAATCAAGGTTGCAATGGGTTTTGATTATTCGAAAAGCACTTTTGCTATTTGAGTTTGAAGATACTGAAAACTGATTTTAATCAGAAACTATCACTCTGTTTATATTTTCAGGAAAAGCTGAAAACTTCTTTTATTTTGAATTTTGTTATTTTATAAAATTTAAATGAAAGTGTGAAAACTGATTTGTTAGCAAAAAATAAATGAATAAACCTGATTTTTTTGTCCATATGAAGAAAGAAAAAGCAGCAGAACCAAAGGCACCCCAATCTGATTATTTTAGGTTCTCTCGTTAAAAAGCTGAAATAGATAACACAACCAAATTTCACAATGCCGATGTTACAAAATTTTAGTTCTTTTAAGTTCAAACAAACGAGTTCACACATAGAAAGTAAGAACCATAGCTAGAAATTCCCCAACTGTACTCGATCCACCACGTAGCAACCACATAGATCAGGCACAGGAATCTGTCTCCTATCTCCGGGGGATCAGGCCCAAACTACATCTATAAAGGGAACAATTGTCTGGTGAACTATATTTTAATAAGGTTATCTTACAGTTGTAATTGTTTATTTATTTATTTTTTAGATGTCAATTTGTATGAAGAAAAGCTCTATGTTGGGTTCTAATACAATGGATTTTGAAATTTTCAAGTACTTTTTTAAGGTATTATTTTCTATACCCGAAAAGAGTGGATTTCAAGTTCCACCTTCAAAGAGAGAATTCTAAATTCCTGCATTTCTTACCATGTTAAAGACTTCCACAACTCTCCACTCACTAGTTGCAAGCCATCGTTTGTCACAAGCTGCTATCCCCTGATTGGCCCTGTTGACTACCACCTGTCCGCACTGCACCAACTGCCCCCTTCATCATCAGCTGCCATAAGGCAGCAAAGTAATGGTAACGCCACTTTATTACCAAAACAGAAGATTTTGAAAATGTTCTTAACATATTATTTTATCCCCAGACAAATATATCTCATAATGAAACGGATTAAACTGAAGCATCTAGATTTCCAAAAATTCTGAAATTTTTTGAAATTTTAAAATGCTTCTTCATAAAAAATGCATCTCAAGGAAGAATATAGGAGGAGTCGATGCATCTTGTGAAGTGGAGTATAGAAGCCTTTTCCATCCTAAAGTCAAATCTTTTATATGGATAGATGTGCTCAATAGAATTAATACCAGTGAAATTTTGCAGGCTCGGCCATATAATAAGGTTGTCTCTCCTAATGTGTGTATTATGTCTGGGACAAATTCAAACTCATTCACATATGGTTTTATGAAACAACTGTTTAGTATCTTTGGTAAATGTTGGGTGTGTCCTGCAATCCTAGCCAGTTTCTATTGACTAGATTTCTTGGGTTTAGTAGTAGAAAAGAGGCAAATTTGTGGCATTGTGCAGTTTTCACCACTATTGGACTATTCGGCCGGAGCATAATCATGCCCCTTAAATGACCAATTTGCTGACAAGCATGTTTTATTAGATAGGATTAGACGCCTAGCATCTATTTGTTGTAAAGCCTGTGTTATCATTCTCTACCAAATAGAGCCCTAAAAGACAACAATACACAACAACCCAGTACCACATTTCTCCACAAGGTGGCAAAACCAATCAAATGGAACTCTACAATCATTCAATCCTATGTATCACAAATACACATACAAGTATTGAATACAACATTATGATATGTTAACGCAACAAATTTTATTATCAAATTTGTCACAAATTTAAGTAGCTTTAAGATAGCAATATGTAATGCATATAAACATCCGACACACATATGGTGCGCATGTGAGGGAAAATGAAGTACTGATGCATGATATATTCAATTCAAAGAAACCATGAGAGTAGACTCTCCATTTAAACACAGTTGAACATTACCCCCTTAACAACTCTCATTATAATCGATAAAGATACTCATTTATCTACGAGGCCAAGAACAACAACAACAATAATAATTTAAAATTTAAAAGTGGAAAGAAAGAAAACACACCTTGAGAGCAGATTCCCAACGTAGAGCGGTGATCCTTTCGTGGAGGGCCTCAAGAACGGTTCTTGGGAGAAGCTTCTTGGGGTTTGTGGGACCCTTCTTCCTCCTGCTGTCAATTATTGCCTTGGTGGCCTCTCTGCGAAGAATGACCGACACGGCTTTCTGTGATGCTATCTTCCTATTCATGATCTCCTTCCTCTCCCTCGCTTGTTGAGCCTTCTGCCTCTCCACTTCCTTCGCAATCCTTCGCGTCCGCTCGTCCATCCCCTCCATTGTTGCCTTTGTGCTACTGCTTGGTGCTTTCCTGGAGGAAGAAGATGAATCATTGGGTTGTGGGTCCGGTCTGTTTTGGGTCAGGGCTAGTGCCTGTTTTGAAACGAGTTGACGGCTGGTGGTCGGTGGAGGGAAAGGAGAAGGGATGCCAGTGACCGAAGCCATTAACGTTTAGACTGAAGTGTTCTGGAATATATCAATCAAGCAAGGTTATCAATGGTGGATTGCAGCTCATTTCCTTTTGCTAGAAAACCACATAATGAAAGCATTTTGGCTTATTGTGGAAAGCATTGTAGACGTATATAAAATACATATTTATTTATATATAAAATCTTATAATATATTAACATATTGTAAGAACATAAGGTATCAAAAGCATAGGTGTAAAAACCGAAAAGGTCATCCAACCCATTAGCCTAGGTAGGGGTGAGCGCGGGTGCGGTTTGGTTCGATTTTGGATGAAAAGTCATCCGATCCGATGTTACGTAATTTTTGCGGTTCGGTTTGGTTCGGTTTTTAAAAAAAATCTAACCAAACCAAACCAATATATATCGGTTTGGTTTGGTTCGGTTTTTTCGGTTTTTAATTTTCTTTTCACTAATTCAATCCCAAGCTCCAAAAACATGGAAGAACTTCATCTACAGGATACTAATACGTATCGCATTATTATAAACCAGGAACAAAATTAAGCTATTCTTCTAGC
>JASCZI010091390.1:2168-27950 GCA_036250425.1 Stylosanthes scabra | reverse complement strand
ATATATATATATATATATATATATATATATATGAATGGAATAAATATTTGTACTCTAAGTTAAATTTATCTAAAATGAGGATATGTTTAACAAAATGTATAAATAACCAATATTTTCCTAATCAACAAATCAGCAAATAAAAATAGAACATTCGTAAGTACTATTTATAGAACGTCCACAATGAAAGTCAGTAAAACATCCGTAATTTTTTTTAGAAATAGAACATCTGAAACTTAAAGCAATCACTAATAGAAATAGAACATCCAATTTAAAGAAACAAAACATCCCATTTAAGTTGTTAGTTGATGTTGGCTGAATTTTTTTTTAGTTACCTAATATTATTGTATATTTAATTATATTCTTAATTTATGTGCACAATTATAATTAGACAATTATTTTATACCAGAAAAAGAGGAATAATAGAATAAGGATATATAGATGAGTATATGCATAAAAAAGAATAGGGAGAAAATAAGTAGGAGATGTGAAGATTATTGATGAACCTAAAATCAAAAGGACAAGTGAGAAAATGTCTGCCAAAGTTGATGACTTAGCCATATTTTTATCAAGCAAAGTATATATAATTCTTAATTAACTCTCTTGTGGATTATATAGGCAGAGCGAGATGCACGCATTTTATTTGCAACATCTATGCCATTTGAAATGAATTTATATTTCTTTTATCTTTTTAATTGTATATGTGCTATCTTTTAATAAAATATATAAAGGTAAATTATTTTTATTGATTCATTTTGCTAAATGTTTCAGAAATTATACAAATTGATAAATAATTAATTTCTTTTTATTTAAACCAAAAAGTTCCCTTTTGGAGACCCTAAAGAGCTCAGTAACTCTTCGAGTTACAACAAGCAATACTAAACCCACCGTAAGTGATATATATATATACATATCAACCTTAGATTTTATGAAATTTTCATTAACGTTTCATGTATACCAAGGGATTCCAAACTTCATCGTTGCACCGATAACTTTTAAATATTCACTTTAATTATGAAGCGAATAAAGAATTGAAATTATAATGAGTATTATATAAAATTATTTTACATGTTGAGATTCAATTTATATGCATTCCCGCAGTAAAGATTTTGCTTTCGAGTCTCACCTAATATAATTTAGTTTTCATTATTTTCTCTTTTATATTATTATACTAATATATCTTTTTCATTTTAATTTCTTAATTCGATTTTATTCTTAATTGAGAAATTATATTACCTAAAGCATCTTATTTTTTATGACTATCCATTTTAATTAAAAATTTTGAACACTACTATTTCACTCTCGTAACATAATGGGGTAAAAAAAAATAATGTTTGCATGTGTGCATTGGCCCTCACTTATAGAATGAAGTTACAACAAATTAAACTAAAACATTAAATTTTTTTTAAAAAAATAGATATTGTGAAATGAATCTCTACACGCACGCACAAATCATATATCATATATATACCCTTTAAGATTAAGAATTATTCTCACAACTCTTGATAGAAGATGGCTAAGTTAACTTTCGCAAACATTTTCTTGCTTGTGCTTCTGGTTTCAGGTTTGTCATATTTTCACTAACCTTTAATTAATTTGTTCTTTAATTAGCTTTCTGGATAAATTTTTTGACAACTTATTATTATGAATAATGCTATCCATGCACTCTTTTAGTAGACACCAACTTCACATTCGTATAAAAATACGATAATTATAGGTGGACCACAAAAGGTGAAAGGTAGTTAATATATTAATAACTATATTTTATATGGGTGTCAATTTGATGTCTACTAAAAGAATATGTGGATAGCGGAACCGATTAATTATATCTTTAATTTTGTAGTTGTATCATCATTGACAAGTGAAATGGGTGAAGATGATCAGATATGTCAAACATCTTGGTGTGATGTAGATTGTGGAAAAGGCTTCCCTAGTACTAGTTGTATGCAAGAATGTGAAAGGCAATTTGGCTCCACTGCCTTTGGATATTGCAAAACTCTTTCCCTGTGTGAATGCATCTACACATGTCCTACTTATTAATAATAATCACAATAAAATTTGCCTTTAGATTTGTAAAAGTATATATAATGTGACATTATTCTCTCTTCTTGTATCACTACTTAACTACTGTCTACTCTCAATTTATAGTATTCTGGTTAAATAATAATCAGGTAATAGGTCAAATCAGTTCAATTTTTAGTACTGAATTAATTTAAAATAATAAAAAAAATCATTTTTTTTCTAAAAATATAAATAATATATATATAAATATATTATTTTATTATATTAAGTTGAACCACATGTGTGAATCTTGATTAAACTTTTAATTATACCGACAAGCACATATTAAATTCTGCATAACATTATTTCTTCTTCATGATAATGAACTTCCTCAATTAAGAATTGGAATGCAGGTTCTAAACTAATTATAAAAACACAATCTTTAAACCGTTGAAAAATGTACCTATTTAGCGGCGGTTTATGAAATTAAACTAAGCGACAAATTTTGTGAACCGCCACGAGAACCGTTACTAATCACAGTTTAGCGGCGATTTAACCGCCGTAAAACAACCGCCGCTAATAACTGACGAATTTGGTGTATATATAAAATCATTTCTCTCCTCATCCAATAATACTTCGGAACCTTTTAGTCATTGAAACTTTGGTATCATGCTGTCATGATGAAACCAGTTTTGCGAAAAGCTCAAACCGAAAAAAAAAAGCGTGAATAATTATATATCTAATAAACACACTCCTATTAACCCTAAGAGTGTGTCTTTATAACTAATGAATTTCAAGACTCTACACCATTGGAAATTTCACACCTATATATACACAAGCATTTCAGAATCCACGCCATAGTTACACAAAAGAATGTAATATGTTCGGATATGAGAATAGGTACGTGATATATCATATGCAAACTTTGTTACGTTATAGGGAGAATATACCGACACGAGTTCATCATTTTGGTAAATAGTAAATTCTGTCCAAAGCAATTATATAGTATTAAATATTTTTTTTCTTCGCAAATTTCCTTTTTAAATTGAAGAGAGGTAGTATGTGAAAAGAAAGAATAAATATAAGAATGGAATATATTTTTGTAATTTCAGTTAAAAATATGTCTTATATCTAAAACAAAGATATATTTTTCATTATTTTCTTAATTTAATTTATGTGCATAATTACACTTAATTTCAACTCTTGTAGATATCAAAAGGATTGGGTATATATATATGGTTAACTTTTCGTAAATTTGTAAGTATCAAGAATTAAAATTGAGATCTCATCTAATCCAAAAACTAGCTTAATAGAGGAGGGATGTCTATACTTTCATAAATTATTTATATATATCATATTATTGTGAAATTTAATATTTGTATTACACTCTTTTTATGTCCATAAATAATCCTCACGAGCATAAATATTTGCAAATAAATAATTCAATAATATTAAATTGGATAGACTCTAATGAGAATGATTGAGTCCTAGCTTTTGTTTATATATATACCCCTCTTCTTTCTAAAGTTTCGCAGAAGACATTAAGATTAAGAATTATTCACACTACCGCTGCTGATAGAAATATGGCTAAGTTAAATTTTGTAAACATTTTCTTACTTGTCCTTCTGGTTTCAGGTTTGTCATATCATCATTTCTTATACTTTAATTTTTTTTTCCGAGTATAATAATAATAATAATAAATATATATTCATTTCTACATTATTGTTCGTTCTATTAATTAATAATTCACTGTGTTCCAAAAAAAGAATTAATTAATAGGTTAGTAAAGGCACATAAATAATCATATACACCACAACATTTTCGTTAGATGCCGGCGGTTTTCTCGCGACGCTTTTCTAAAACTGCCGCTAATCAATGTTTAGCGGCGGTTATAGCAAAACCGTCGTTAAACAGGCACGGTTCTATAGTCTGTTAGGGTGTTTGGCGGCGGTACGAAAACCGCCGCTAAACGGCTAAAAAACTGCCACCATATGTGAAAAATGTTGTAGTGATATTAAACAAGCTCCTTCATGCAACTCTAAACGACTTATGCCTAATGGAAAATGATATGACATGATTATAAAAAAAATATTTATGACATGTGCTTTTTAATTAAAAAATAAAAATATTAGTATTATTTTTTTAAAAAAAATTATGTTTTCTAAATTTTTTTAACCTATTAATAAAGATAACAAAAAATATTAATTATATATCTAACCAGAGTTTTGCAATTTTGCAGTTGTGTGGATGACAAGAGAAGTGGATGGAGGTTTGATGTGTCAAGCATTTTGGCCTGAGCTAGCTTGTGAAAAAGGCTTCACTAGTTGTATCAAAGAATGTGAGAGGCTATATGGTTCCTTGGCCTATGGATTTTGTAAAGATTCTTCCCTTTGTGAATGTATTTACCAATGTCCTCATTAATCACAATAAATTTTTCCTTTTTTTTTTTTGTCTTACGTGAGACTAGAATTCGAGACCTCTTGCAACGAAAGAGGGGAATAATGCTATATGAGTTACATCTCATCAACTTTTCCTTTAGATATATATGGAATAAAAAAAAAATTCGAATGAATTAATTGTTATAGTTATTTGTGATAACCAAAATTAAATTGTAGAAGTCTGATCTACATATATTTAAGAACAGCAAAAACATTGTTTCATCATTAGTTTAATTGTTATAGCTATTGATGATCTTTTGCAAATGTATGTATAATTAACTTGGTTAACTTTTCCTAAATACCAAGAGAGATGGCATATATTATGCATAATATATAAAAATAAACTTTCATGAGTACCAATAATCAAGTTTAATTATTTATTCAACTGCTTTAACCTATTAATTTATATTAAACTTTAAACTTTTGGAATAATGGTTCATCATTTTATGGTATGGTGTTAAGTTTTTTTTTATGACAAGAGATTAGAGTTCGATTTTTATTATCCCAAAATAAAAATAATTTAACATATAAGGAAATGCATACGAAAATAGCTTTCATTTAAGTGATAAAATACTAGAACCCACCATTTTATAAGGTATAAAAGAATTGCTTTTTTATATGCATTTTGATTAACGTTTCATGTATATGTAGGGATTCCGAATGAACTTCATTTTTATAACTATTAACAAAAAATAATTTTCACACGCTCTGTTAGGATTAGAGTTTCCAACTAAATACATAAGAAATTTAACAAAGTATATATATTTTGATGGCTAAGTTAACTTTTGCAAACGCGATTTTCTTACTTGTCCTTCTGGTTTCAGGTTTGTCACATCTTTATTTCTCATCATGCTTCAATTTTTTTCTTTCTAGAGTATATAATAATAATAATATTTGTTCACATTTACATTCTATAAGTAATAATTCCCTGTTCTCTATCAAAATATCTTCTTTAAAGTTTAATTTTTGTCATCAAATAATTTTTTTCTCAAATTTATTATGTTAGCAAAGATGTGAATTATTATATATTTAACACATTGTGACATTTTTTCAAGCATTTCAGAAGTCTTTTGGGCGGAAATAATTTAGACCATCTACTTTTAATTCAATCATGAAAGTATTAATTATCAAACCATTTCAAAAGATCATGTTTTCTAAAAGAAAAACTCTTGATAGTTAATATTAGAGAGATAATAGGAAGTTATTAGAAAGTAACAACCTTACTCTCTTGCTAGGGTTTCGTGTGACTGCCAAAGTGAGAATGTCTCACTCAATGAAACCCTAGTCTTCGGATCCTTTCTGTTATGGACTCATGGGCCTAGCCATTGTATTTTGGGCCGCCCCATGTAATCCCTTTCCTGTATTCTAACTTTATCTAATCCTTGTATAAAAACCCAAATATAGTTTAATCAAAGTGAGTTTTACAATTTAGAAAAATAAACGAATCTCTCTTCACATTTCTGTTCTATTACAACTTTTTTTAAGAACACTTTTCTTCTCACAGAAGTCAATATCATTTTTTTTCTTCTTTTACCACTCATTATTTTCCTAATTACATTCATTGACTCGCTATTAGTTCCCTAACGTTGGTTCCGTAACATTATTCAATTTAATTTTGTATATATTATTTTCTTTTTTTATTTTGTCTTATGATAATTTTTTTTCGATATCATGTCATGAAATCACTTGCTCCAAAACTTAAGCTGATAGGAGGATGAATATAAATATAGTTATATCTCTAATCATTATATATCTAATCGTTTTTTTTTCTTTCATATTTCATAGTTGTGTCGATGGCAAGTGAAGTAGTGCGAGTGCGTGATCGAAGTGTTGTGCTATGTGTTGCATTTGTGAATTATCTAATAGATTGTGAAAAAGACTTCACTATTTGTATGGATGAATGTGGAAAGAAGCATGGTTCAGAGGCCTATGGATTTTGCAGAAAGAATATCTTGCTTTGTCAATGCATCTACCCATGTCCCCCTCCTGTTGATTAATAAATAATACAATCATATTATATGTACATTTTTTTAATTTTCTTCAACCAAGTTAAACCAAGCAAGTGAATTTTGTCTACTCTCACCTCACGCGTACGAATAGAATATTACAACTATAACAAACATAAAATTTTAAAGCAAAAGAACATGTTTCAAAACTTGTTCATGTCAATTATAAAAACATGTTCATTGTACATATAAATTTCTGAACGTTTTTAGTGATCAGTGCGCGCATGAATGTAAGCGCACGAACAGTAACAACTTGGTTGAAAAGTATAGATGTATTGAATGTGATTGCAACTCATATGAGAATTATAGGTGGCAATCCTTATTTTAACAGATTCCCTAACTTCAACTCCACCCTAATAATCAAAATCAGTTACCCTGCTACGAAAATAATTAGAAATACATTTAACAAGATTGTCAATATAATATAATAATAATATTAATATTGATAGAATAAATCTAGGTGGCCAACATTTTAATAATCAACATTAACCAACATCAACGTCATCATTATTCAGTCTAAAATAAGTAATCATCTAAATATATAAATGTGAACATCCGATCTAAAACAAACAAATGAATGTGATAAAATAGATAAAGATGACATTGGTGCCAAAGAAAAAGAAAAATGATTGTTGATTACTATTATTCAACTTTTTGTTGGCAAAATAGTGTAACAATCACTTGTGAAAAAAAGAATTTTAAAAATAGATAATCAATAATTGACAATATTTATCATCAAACAATTTCATTTTTGTTTATAGATGTTCTGCCATTGTGGTATACTGGTATGTAAATGAATCGTGAACTAATATCCATGAACCGATATATCACACTACCTAAACCCAATTAGGGAATTCATGTAACTATAAGATATGATCCACACGTCATACCATCATATATAATCTAATTTTACACAAATCACCCCTCTCTCTCTCTCTATAAAAGAGTATGAAATATGAAGTAATATCTTCTTTTCATGTTGCTAAAAATTTGATAGCTAACTTAACTTTGGTAAATATTGTCTTACTTATCCTTCTGGGTTTTAGGTTCGGCATAGTACCTCGTACTTTTTTTCCTTTCATTTTTTTCTTTTTAGATTATATAATGATATTCATCGCAGAGTTAAACCCCATTTTGGTTCCTAAGATTCGCGAGTTGCATTAAAATGATTTCTGAGATTCTAATTGCACCATTTTGGTCCCCAAGATTGAAAAATTGCACCAAATTGGCCTCTGACCCCTCTTCAGTCTAATTCTTTTAAATTTTGTGAGGGACGAGACGGCTGCCTTACATGTTGAACAACATAAAAACGACGTTTTTTCACTTATAACGTTAAATGATCATTAAAAATAATTTATTTACTGTCTAATCACTCCATAATTCTTTCATTTATGCTTCTTAAGCATCAAATAATGTTATTTTAACGACTATTGAGCATCACAAATAAAGAGACATTGTTTTATGTTGTCTAACATGCAAGGAATTTATCACGTTACTTAAAAAATTAACCAAAATTATACCGAAAAGAGGGTCGGGGACCAATTTGGTGCAATTTTTAATATCTTGGGGACTAAAATAGTGCAATTGGAATCTCAGAAACCATTCCGATGTAACCCGCGAATCTCAGGAACCAAAATGAAATTTATCTCTTCATCACGTCCACATTTTATAATCTATTATATTACAAGTCTGGCATTTTTAAAATTAGCTTTTTAAGATTGAGTTGTTACACTCATTCATCTCTAATATTAAATTATCTAACCTAATATAATTGGACCGCACATTAATATTCATTTCACCAAATTTCACGATCTATTGTTATTATTGCGACGGTTCGAAATCGTCGCAAAAACTCAATATATACTTCTATCAATACCTTACTAATAATAGCAACGATTTATAAATCACCGCAGAAAATTGATAACTATTAGGTGGATGAGAGCGACGGTTTTAACCGCCATCAAAAACCGCAAACACTTAACGTTCTATAAGTATAGACAAAAAAATTTATATATAAAATCTATTGTACTTTCTCTTTTATTTCATATGTAATCTCACATATTCTATAAGCATAGATAAATTTTATGCATTTATTATTAATTAATAATGAGAAGATACATAGTAGCAAATACAATGTGATTTTTCGCAATATGCATATGAATTAAAGCCATGTTTTCTTGCACACTCTAGCTTACAAGCAACATAGTCAACTGCTTTGCAACCTTTCGCATCATTCCATGATTCTTTACGTGCTATATCAACGGCTCTACCCACTTCATTTGTTAGTGAGATAGCTGAAAATCAAAATATTTAAACAAATAAGCTAAATAATATTTATTTCTTTCTGTCCAAAATAATTGTCTATTTCTTAAATGTTATATATTTGGTATTAATAAAGAATTTGTATGTTTAAAAAGAAATTAGAGAAAATATTAAATAATTTGATTTCTCGATAATTGCCATTTTAAATGAAAGAGAGATATAGTAAGTGAAAATAAAATATGAATGGAATATATTTTGTACAGTAAGTTAAATTTATCTAAAATGAAGAAATATTAATATTTAATTATATTCTTAATTTATGTGCACAATTATAATTAGACAATTATTTTATACCAGAAAAAGAGGAATAATAGAATAAGGATATATAGATGAGTATATGCATAAAAAAGAATAGGGAGAAAATAAGTAGGAGATGTGAAGATTATTGATGAACCTAAAATCAAAAGGACAAGTGAGAAAATGTCTGCCAAAGTTGATGACTTGGCCATATTTTTATCAAGCAAAGTAGGAATATATATACTTCTTAATTAAATCTCTTATGGATTATATAGGCAAAGATTTTTCGCAACATCTATGCCATTTGAAATAAATTGATGATATTTCTTTTTGTCTTTTTAATTTTATATGTGCTATCTTCTAAAATATATATAAGGGAAAATTATTTTTATTGATTCATTCTGCTAAATTTTTCATAAGTTATACAAATGGATAAATAATTAATTTTTTTTATTTAAACAAAAAAAATTTCCCTTTGAAGACCCTAAAGAGCTCAATAACTCTTCATAAGTGATATATACATATCAACCTTAGATTTTATAAAGTATTAAATTTGTATTTTCATTAACGTTTCATGTATACCAAGGGATTCCAAACTTCATGGTTGCACCGATAACTTTTAAATATTCACTTTAATTATGAAACGAATAAGTATTGAAATTATAATAAGTATTATATAAAACTATTTTACATGCTATGCTGTAGTTTAATTTTTATGGCATTATTTTCTTTCCATTATTATAAGAGATTTTGACTTTGAATCTCACCTAAGAAAAAAAAAAAAAAAAACTTTACATAATTTAGTTTTTACTATTTTCTCTTTTATATTAGTATACTAATATCTTTTTCATTTTCTTAATTGAGAAATAATATTACCTAAAATATATGATTTTTTATGACTATCCTTTTTTAAAAATTTTGAACACTACTTTACTCTGGTAACATCAATTAATTTTTTGAAATTATATATACCCTTTGAGATTAAGAGAATTATTCACACTGCTCTTGATAGAAGATGGCTAAGTTAACTTTCGCAAAGATTTTCTTGCTTGTGCTTCTGGTTTCAGGTTTGTCATATCTTCATTTCTCACTTTTAATTTTTTTCTTTAATTAGCTTTAATTTCTGGATAAAATTAAATTTTCCTTTAAATATGAGAAATGCGAATGTTAAATATGACGCTATATATATGTACTATTGTACACCTTTGTATACTCCATTTTTGACACGGAAAAATATAAATATCACCACAGATTTCCATGTTAAAAATAATGTGTACAGAAATGTATGTAGAATAGTACATATAGATTAATTCTTATTATATATTCTCTTTTATCACTTATCTATCCACTTTTAATTTATAATATATTCTGATTAAATAATTAATTAATAAGTCAAATCAATTCAATTTTTTATAATTAATCCGTTGAAAATAATAATAAGAAAAGGTACTCATAACCTCGCCAAAACTAGCTTTTGAACCGGGAGAGCTTAATCACAAATGTATAATTACACCCTTGGACAAAATTAAACAGACATCATAACAAAGAAAACATATATAAATCACTACCCTAGAGACTAATACACACCAAAACATCAATTACAAGATTCTCGATCATTTTAGCCAACAACACACCTGATATAAGAGTTTGAATAATTATATCTCTAATAAACACACTCTTAGCTCGATTTTAAGAGTGTCTTTAACTAATGAATTTGAAGTCTGTATCCCATTAGAAATTTCACCCCTATGCACAAGCATCTCATAAACCACACCATAGTTACAAAAAACGCATTACATTCCGGTACGAAAATGGATACGTATTATATCATATGTAAAATTTGTTACAAGAAAAATATATCGACACGTTCCATCGTTTTGGAAAATAGAGGAAGTGATAGTAGCATAAAGCAAAAGTAATTAGGATTTGGTTTCCGGTTCAATCAGTTAATAACAGTTACACCTGTTATTCTTTATTACACCCAAAGGATAATTAAAAAGATGGTGTCAAAGTTAACTTATTCAGTCAATTTTTTAACAAACAAAATGTAAATAATTATTCTTAAATGTTCAATTAAATTACGAAATTATTGAAAAGTATTGAAATTATAGTATTAAACAATGCAAGCTGTGAGGTAAATCCTTTATCACTCACACAAACTAATAAGGGTGTAACTGAGAAATAATATACTTAAATTGTCTAATATATATAGTTCTTTGTGATAACCAAAATTAAATTTTACTGAGTCTATACATATATTTTTGTATTAAGATATAGAACAGAAATAACACTATATATGTAATTCATCATTAATTTATTAATTGTTATGGCTATATTTGAAGTTTTACCATGTATAATTTGGTTAACTTTTCATCACTACCAAGTGATGATAGTATATTATATATGAAGAACTTTATTTCATAAGTACCAATAATCAAGTTTAATTATTTATTCAACTCATTAAATCAGAATAACGTTTCATCATTTTATTATGGTATATATATATCCCCGTCCACTTTAATTACTCGTTAATAATAGAACTATTTTCACTGTTCTTGCATTGCTAGAAAGATGGCTAATTTAACTTTTGCAAACATTTTCTTTCTTCTCCTTCTGGTTTCAGGTTTTTCATCTCTTCATTTCTCATACTTTTATTTATTTATTTATAATTATAATAACATTAATTTCCATATTATATAATAATCTACTAAAATATAATCATGTTTTTCATCACTTCTTTTTTATTTATTTATTTTTATTATCATAAAAAAACATCTAGCTAATTATCTGTTATAAAACTTTTAAGTTATTAAGCAAAATATAACATTCATTATATTATTTATGCAATGTAAGAATTTTTTTAGAAAAAAAATGAAATATACATCAATATTATATAATGAAACAGTTTAAAAAAGAAAAAAAATTGTTAAGCAAAAAGGAAAAGTACAGGCTTTTTAACCAATAAATTAGCCGACAAAAAATAAAACATCTGTAACTACTGTTTATAGAACATCTACAATAATGAAAGTTATAGAACATTCGAAATCTAAAACAACCATGAATCAACTTTATATTTTTTAGAAACAGAACATCCGAAACTTATAGAAATAGAACATCCGGAACATAAAAAATAATTGACTGAATTTTTATTGATTACCTGACATTATTAAAGTAAAAAACATATAAATAGTTGCCGTTTTACAATTTTGCAGTTGTGTGGATGACAAGTGAAGTTGTTACAGGTGAGAGCTGGAGGTGTCGAGCATTTTTTAGAGATGAAGGTTGTGATAAAGAAGGGTATGGCTTTAGTTGTTTCACAAAATGCAAAATGCAATTTGGTTTCTTCGCCTCTGCACATTGCAACAAGGATTGGGATTCCGTTTGCGAATGCAACTTTACGTGTCCTGTCGATGAGTTGTAACTCATATGGTATTATCCTTTTTTCATTGTAATACGTCTTGGTTCGAGCCTCCCTTTAGACACTAGAAAAATATTACATATCTTTTTAAATTGAGATTAGGTGGGTCTAACTCAACCCCAAAAGCTAACTCATGGGGTGAGAAATATCTCACACTTATAGACACTCAAGAGTCCTTATCCATCGTAGATGTGGGATTTGTAATACACCCCCGTCACGCCTAAGAATGATCGTCTAGAGCGTGAACATGAAATGGTGGGTGGCCCAACAACATAAAATCAGATAGACTTTGATACCATCTTAGATTGAGATTAGGTGAGCCTAACTCAACCCCAAAACTTTATTTCATAAGTACCAATTAAGTTTAATTATTTATTCAACTGCTTTAATAACCTATTAATTTAAACTTTAAGCTTTTGGAATAACGATTCATCATTTTATGGTACGATAGATGTTAAGTTTTTTTAGACAAGAGATAGAGTTCGAATTTTATATATCATCCCAAAATAAAAATAATTTAACATAAAATCTTATTAAGCACGGAAACTCAACGTTTTATTAAGCATAGACAAAATTTAATTTATATGTAAAATCTTTCACAATATACATAAAAAATATCTCTGTTTAGTTTTATATATATGTAATCTCACATGTTCTATAAGTATAGACAAATTTTATGTATTTATTAATTAATAGTGAGAACATACATAGATGCAAATACAACGTGATTTTTCGCAATATGCATATGAATTAAAGCCATGTTTTCTTGCACATTCTAGCCTACAAGGAACATAGCCAACTTTTAATTTCTTGCATCCTTTCGCATCTTTCCATGATTCTTTACATGCTATATCCACGGCTCTACCCACTTGATTTGTCATTGAGATAACTGAAAATAATCAAAATATTTAAACAAAGCTAAATAAAGATATATTTAATTATATGAATGGAATACATTTTTGTACACTAAATTAAATTTTATCTAAAATGAAGATATAGTTAATTATATTCTTAATTTATGTGCACAATTATAATTAGACAATTATTTTATATCAGAAAAAAGGAATAATAATAGAATAAGGATATATAGATAAGTATATGCTCCCAAAAGAAAGTAGGGAGAAATTAAAATAAGTAGGAGATGTGAAGATTGATGAACCATGTCAAAAAAAAAAAAAGAAGATTGATGAACCTAAAATCAAAAAGACAAAGTGAGAAAAGTCTGCCAAAGTTGATGACTTAGCCATAGTAAATTATTTTTATTGATTGATTTTGCTAAATTTTTCAAAAGTTATACAAATTGATAAATAATAAATAATTTTTTATTTAAACAAAAAATTTCCCTTTTGGAGACCCTAAAGGGCTCAATAACTCTTCGAGTTATTACAACAATACTAAATCCACCGTAAGTGATATATATACCTTAGATTTATAAAGTCTTAAATGTGTATTTTCATCAACGTTTCATGTATACCAAGGGATTCCAAACTCCATCGTTGCACCTATAACTTTTAAATATTCACTTTAATTATGAAACGAATAATTTATTGAAATTATAATAAGTATTATATAAAACTATTTTATATGCTGAGATGGAGTTTATATCCATTACCCTTTCGGTTGCACATACTGAAACTGAGATTGAGAGACTGAGACAGTGAGATTTAATATTGTGTTTGGTTGACAAATATTAGAATTAAAATTTCAATCTTAGTTCTCAGAATTCTAGTATTTTCAGTACTACCTCTGGATAGTATGGACTAGGGGATTGAGGACGGAGACTAAAACTTTAAAAAAAAAAATTTACTCAAATACTCTCATTTAACATTAAAGTTTTCATTATTAATCTTTATTATTTCTCCATCAACTTAATTTAATCTATAACTCTCAGTCTCTGTCTCTGTCTCCTAGCTAGTAAATTTTAAACCAAACATAATAACAAACGTAATTCAGTCTCAGTCGTCTTTCAGTCTTAGTCTCTCTCCCAAACGCTACCAGTTTTCACATATTATTATACTAATGTCTTTTCATTTTCTTAATTCAATTTTATTATTCTTAATTGAGAAATAATACTACCTAAAATATCTTTTTTTTTTACGACCATCCTTTTCAAAAATTTTGAACACTACTTCACTCTCGTAAAATAATGGGGTTAAAAAATAATGTTTGCATGTGTGGATTGCATTGGCCCTCACTGTATAGAACAAACTAATTAAATCATCAATTAATTTTTTTAAAACAAATTAGATATTGTTAAATGAATCTCCACACTCACGCACAAATTATATATATACCCTTTAAGATTAAGAATTATTCACACTGCTCTTGATATGATAGAAGATGTCTAAGTTAACTTTCGCAAACATTTTCTTGCTTGTGCTTCTCGTTTCAGGTTTGTGATATCTTCATTTCTCACCTTTAATTTTTTCTTTAATTAGCTTTCTGGATAAAATTAAATTTTTGACAATTTATTATATATTTAATTTTGTAGTTATATCATCAGTGACAAGTGAAGTGGGTGAAGATGATAATAAGATATGTGAAACATCTTGGTATGATGAAGATTGTGAAAAAGGCTTCACTAGTTGTAACCAAGAATGTGAAAGGAAATATGGCTCCACTGCCTTTGGATATTGCAAAATTCTTTCCCTTTATTGTGATTGCATCTACACATGTCCTACTTATTAATAATCACAATAATATTTGCCTCTAGATATGTAAAAGTATAGGATATATGACGTTATATTCTCTTGTATCACTTAACTAATTTTCCACTTTTAATTTATAATATAATCTGGTTAAAAATTCGGTTAATTAATAAGTCAAGCGAACAGTTCAATTTTTAATAATTAATTGGTTTAAAATGATAATAAAAAAGTTTTCATAACCTCAGCCAAAACTAGCTTTTGGACCGGGGGAGCTTAATCGCAAGAATAATGCCACGAAATTAATATTAGGGAATTAATAGGGAGACAATGAATGTAATTAGAGAAATAATAAGTGGTAAAAGAGAAAAAAAATAATATTAACTTATTATTATCTCTCTAATATTGACTACCAAAACTTTTTCTAATCGCAAATGTATAATTACCTCCCTTCAACCAAATTAAATAGACATCATAACAAGGAAGAAAAACATAAATCACTGTCGTCCAGTTTAATACACACCATAACATAAAGGTGAGAATTCACCTACATATTTATAAGATACATAGAATATAATTTTGGAAGAATATCTTACTGCGCCATATTAATATTTCAGCGCTTTTAACCGCTAATCATAATCATATATTAATTTCATAACTAAAATCAATCAAGATCAATGGTTAAAAGTGGTGAAATACCGATATGCCGGTGTAATTTTTGCGCCATACCGAATAATTTTTTTTTATATTTTTAAGGTAAAAGGTATTTTAAAAAATGATAAACAAAAATAAAAAAGAAAACAAAACCCATAAAACACATTGATTTACACTTTTTTCAGTATTTTTTACACCTTTTTTGTTTGTACGAAAGAATCCACCGAACATAAATTACAAGATTCTCAATCATTTTAGCCACTAGACAAACCTAATAATATAAAAATGTGAATAATTATATCTCTAACAAACACACTCTCTCTCTCGTAAATAATTGAAGTGATAATAGCATAAAGCAAAAGTAATTAAGATTCTGTTTCCGATTCAATCTGTTATTGACAGTTACACCTGTTATAACAGATTGCTGTATTTCTAGTTAGTTATTCTCTATTTTACTTGCTATTATATGTGTATATATGTCAGCTCTTATTATATATAGTCTCATTCATTCTTCAATTCAATTCAATAGAGAATTCTTCACAAAATTTCTTCTTAGTATATGTTGAAGGATAATTGGAAAGATGTGTGTCGAAGTTAACTTATTAGTCAATTTTTTAACAAACAAAATGCAAATAATTATTCTTAAATGTTCAATTAAATTACGAAATTATCGAAAAATATTGAAATTATAGTATTAAACAAGCTGTGAGTGATAAATTATCAGATAACCACTCATTTAATTTATCACTCACAAAAACTAATAAGGGTGTAACTGAGAAATAATATACTTAAATTTTTCTAATATATATAATTCTTTGTGATAACCAAAATTTATTAATTGTTATAGCTATTATTGAAGTTTTGCCATGTATAATTTGGTTAACTTTTCATAACTACCAAGTGATGATGATAGCATATTATATATGAACTTTCATAAGTACCAATCAAGTTTAATCATTTATTCAACTCATTAAATCATCAGAATATATAACGTTTCATCATTTTATTATGGTATATATATATCCCCATCCACTTTAATTACTCGTTAATAACAGAACTATTTTCACTGCTCTTGCATTGCTAGAAAGATGGCTAAGTTAACTTTTGCAAACATTTTCTTACTTATTGTCCTTCTGGTTTCAGGTTTTTCATCTCTTCATTTCTCATCATACTTTTATTTATTTATTTATTTTTCCTTCGAATTTTTTTCTCTCAACATTATACAATCATATTAATTCATGTCCAAATTCTGTAATAATCCACTAAAATATAATCATGTTTTTCATCACTTCTTTTTACCCTTTTTTTTCCATAAAACCATCTAGCTAATCATTTGTTCTAAAATTTTTAAGTTATTAAGTAAATGTATATACATGAATAGTTATATATATATAACATTCATCATATTATTCATGCAATGTAAGAACTTTTTAGAAAAAAATTGAAATATATATACATCAATATTATATAATGAAATAATTTTTTTTTAAAATTGTTAAGTAAAAAACAAAAAAATAATTATATATGTGGGCGTTTTACTATTTTGCAGATGTGTGGATGAGAAGTGAAATGGTTGTAGGAGAGACGTGTCAAGTAGCTTGGTATGATGCAGGTTGTGAAGAGGGGTATGGCTATACTTGTTACCAACAATGCAAAATGCAATATGGTTTATTGGCTTTTGCATATTGCAAGGATTCCATTTGTGAATGCAACTATTCATGTCCTACTTATTAATTATTATTATTATTATTATTATTATTATTATTATTATTATTATTATTATTATTATTTACAATAGAATTTCCCTTGTTATATATATATATATATATATATATATATATATATTAATGAGAATGATCGTTTGGAGAAAAAAAATATTTTGAGGAAAGTTATATATCACTAAGTAATTGTTATTGCAACATAACTCTAGCACCAAAAAAAAAAAACCAACAAAAAAAACTATAACATATATAACTCAAAATTTACAACTAATTAATTAACTATTTTCTAATAGATTAGTATTCCAAACTAATTTTTACCGATTCCAATTGGCACAAGTAACAGAATTGCACTTTCAAGTCTTATCTCCAACAAGCTAAGCTTAATTATGATAAATAGTTTCATAAGAATGTATATTACAAAAGAATTTACAATTTGATCCTTTTATTTCAAGAAAGAAGAAATTAAAATTCTAGAATAAGGCAAAAAATGAAAAAGACAAAAAGTAAAAAAAAAATAACTATAAAAAATAAAAATTCTAGAATAAGGCAAAGAAAAAGCCTATTAAAAAAAACCAAAATACTTACCGTTAGAAGTAGTTATTTTTCTGATACAAAAATAAACAATTATTGAATACAGGTATAAAACTCTTTTACCGATAGTAGATTAAAATTAAATCCGATACGATTATCTCTTTGACATAAATGTACAAAATGTTACACAAATTTCATTTGCAATACATACGTTATTATAATAAAAAGGGTACATAGCAATAAAAAAAAAATTGGGGAAGGAGGGGGTTTGTGATAATCTTCTGCGACGGATTAACCGCAACGAAAACTGATTTTTGCGACGGTTTTCACTTTGAGTATTAATCACTCCCCATAACAATGGTTATTCAAGTATATATTCTATAATTACTATAATCAACAATTGTAGGTACAAACACAAATGTGATTATTTTCGCAACGCCCAAAGGACATGGGTCCAGGATGATTACTCCAACACTCTGGACGACAAATATCAAATATGTGGCAATAAGGACTTTCCCATCGTTCTTCACAAACCGCACCCTTAGCCACTTCCATGCTCATTGATGCAATAGCTGCAAAATGTAACACATTTAATTTTAATATATACATGAGACTCACTGCATATGCATGTGATTTTAATTTGTTTATTTTGAAATTTTTTTTGTTGGTTTTTTTGTATTAAACCTTTTTAATTACCCCTGTTTTTTAGTTTTCTGTGAAATGAAAATTTATCGAAAAAATAAAATAACACATTTAATTTTATTCTATAATAATAATAATAATAATAATAATAATAAATCAACCTGAAATCAAAAGAAAAAGTGATAAAAGGTTTCTCATGGTTAACTTATTAGCCATTTACCCAACACTATACTCAATTTCTATATATTTTTTAAAAATAATTTTACTTTTGTTTAATATGCAATTGTAACTCCAAGAGATGAAGACTTGTATATATAGGTGGAAATTTATTATGATGATATCATATCGATGTATGTAAAAATTGAAAAATTATCCCTGTAATCATCAAATGAGAATAGTTAAGTTTAATAACATAGCTAATAAAACTTGGAAATCACAAAAGGTTAATAAATGTTCGTATTCATGAAAAGTTAACAATGGTACATGTTGCTCTCATAGTAAACTAATTATATGATTTCCATTTTTTAGGTGTATGAATGGGTGTTTAATAATTTAATTTAATATAATATTTTAATTCAATGGCTAGCCAACACACTTTATCATCCATGCTATGATATAATAATAATAATAATAATACATAAATATTATTCACAATTAACATCTTCATTTTAAGTTCGCTTCTGGTTATACATAAAAGAATAAATATTATTTTTGTTCTAAATGTTTGGGATAAGTAGTATTAATTATTGTTACTCAGTTTAAACTTTTGAGATACGTGATTTTGTTATGACAATTTTTAACAATTTTTCATTTTATTTATATAATTTAATTTGGATATACTACTATCAGTCTAAAAATTATAAAAATATTTTATACGTACATTTAATTATTACATAATGTCATATATGTTAGTAAAAATAATTTCATTTTAATTTTTTTTATCCCATGATTAGCTAGACATCCAAAAGAACCAATATAATTATACGATTATATAAAATATTTTACACTATGAACGCATCAAAATTAATCTCTTATTTATATTCCAAATCTTTTAAAAGTTACTTGCTTACTCTATGTTATCTTTACTTTTAATCTCATAGTAAAAGAATACTAATATATATCTTTTCTCAAACTCGATTTTTTTTTTCTACGATTTAGCCATTTTATTTTATTCAAAATGCAACACATACAAATCTGAAGGATCATTTTGGTTTTCACTTTTGAAAGTAACCAAATATTATTTCAGACCATAAATTATTATGGTTCTTATTACATACACAATATAGGAGCAAGCAGTGTATGTAGTTAGCATTTGTATGTGCAAAAACAATGGGGATGTACACAATATCCAAATGTTCCATGCCTTGGATGAAGCTGCTTACAAATTTGTTTACAAATATCAGAGTCAATATCAGCATTCTCACAAAAATAATTTGCCCAGTGTTGCTGACATTTTTCACCTTCAGCTACTTGAATTGTCACTAAGATAACTGTACATAAATAAATAAAAAGTTTCATCATTATTTAGGAGTTAATATTAGGTTTTCCAATAGAGAAATAACAATAATAAGAATAAAAATTTATATATTCAATAAATTCAACCTGAGGCAAGAAGTATAACTGAAAAAAGGTTTGCCATGGTTAACTTAGCCATTTATTTAACACGATGACAATAACTCTTAATATTAATATATCTTTTGCGTATGTGCAACTTCATCAACAGAAAGAGGGTGTGCATATATATAGGCGGAAATAATTCATTTTTATATAATGAAATAATGAAAAAATAAAAAGAGATGAGGAGAGTTTAAAAAATACCAAAACTACCCAAACGTCTTTAATAAGGCATTGATTTTGGGTAGTTTTGAGAGGCGTTTTGGGTAGTTTTGTCATATAAAATCCATCTTTCATGGATAAAAAACTTATTTCTTTCTTTCATAGGTAGTTTTGTCAACGTTCGAATCTTTTGTGGGTAGTTTTAGTATTTTTTCTGCTTATTAAAGAGGGAAAATGAGAAACATTAGGCAACGTTTGGTTCTTGGGACTGGGACTGAGATTGGGAGACTAGGACTCAATATTGTGTTTGTTGGACAGAACTGGAACTAAAATTTCAGTCTCAGTCCCCAGAATTTCAATTTTTTCAGTACATTCAGTTAGGAGGGACTGGGAGACTGGGGACTGGGACTGAAATTTTAATAACTTTTTTTACTTAAATACCCTCACATAATATTAAACTTTCTAATATTAGCCTTTATTTTTTCTCTATTGACTTAATTCAATCTCTACATTCCAATATCTATCTTTTAATAAATTTAAACCAAACACAATAAATAAACTTAATTCAGTATCAGTCTTCCAATCTCAATCTCTCATTTTTAGTTTCTCACTCTCAATCTCTCTTCCAAATGCAACCCAAGTGGACTTCATTTCTATTGTACCTTCTAAATTCTTAATTTGTCTAAATATGGTCAACTTTTGGTCATAAGAGAAATATTAGAATAATGAAAGAGTAGCTATAATCTAAAGTTATCTTATTTAATTTAATATTTAATATTTAAAATTTTATTTAGTTAATATTTATAATTATATATTTATATTGTTTAATATTATATATTTAATTTAATAATAAATAAAATAAAAGTCAAAATAAAAAAAATTATAACTAGCTAAGTATGACTATCAAATTTTTCCATGAACCCTACCTGCTCTTTTATATTTGTGTTAGGCAACTTAGTAGTAGGCATCATAGCAATAACTTTGTTAAATAGGGATGATTTGTTTCTAATTAAGCATGTTTAATTTATCCAACTCAACTACTTTGTTTTTAACTTTTTATACTCAGATTGAATCAAATTTGTCAAAATGAGTTTGGTCGAATCTAACTAAGAATGACAATATCCAATCCCTAAAATATTGATACCAATTAAGTATAATAATAGTCATTGGTGATTGGTGAACAGAAAATATACATGATAAACAGATGAAGTTTTTTTTTTTTTAATAGACATACGGTTGAATAGCTATTACATAGAATATGGTATTTTATTTTTGTTTATTTTCATTCTTCATATAAAAACCTCTTCATCACCTCTTCATCGTAGAATTATCCCCGTGCATATCTGAAATGTAATCAGCAATTGTAGGAGCAATAGCAATGGGGATAAACACAATATCCAACAGTTGTGGGCCCAGGGTGAAAACGTTCACATACTAATTGACAAACATCAATTTTCTCGCAAAAATAATTAGCCCAAGTTTCCTTACATTGTTTTTCTCCTTCACTACTCACTTCAATTGTCACCGCAAACACAATAACTGTAAACATAACAACACACTTTACTTCATGTACATACAGCAAAAAAAATTAAAATAATGGTAATAAGTTAAAATAGAAAAGAAGGAAGAAAATAAATGATATATAAACCTGAAGCCAGAAGAACACACGAAAACAAGTGTGCCATGGACTTAGCCATCTATTGAACACGATGACAATAACTTTTATTATGTCAATATATTTCTTAAATGCAACTCTGAGAGATAGAGATTATAGGGTGTATATATAGATGGAAATTGATTTCATTACGTGCTAGAGAAAAAGATTACAATTGTTGACAATAATCTTTTTACGCGTAAAGTTGTATAATTTTAATTTAAAACTTACTCAAGGTTACACGCCACTATTTTTTTTAAAAAAAAAAAAGTCAAATTCTTCATGCATATGAGGTTTAAAGGTTAAAGACTTGCTCTCTCTTTATCTTTATTATTATATTGTATAAAGGTGAATTATGAAGTTTAACAGCTTAATTATAACAATTGAACCAAAAGTTGATATCTACATATAATTATTTAAGGTAATCTCTTGGTATTTATGAGAAGTTAACAAAAGAACATTTTGCTTTTTATATTTTCTTTTTGGTGTTCACGTTATGTTTTTTCAGTTGTTCTATAATAGGGTGGGTCTTGCAATAAAAGATTTGGTTTTTTTTAGTTTTTTGAATGATTGGGCAATGCCAATAGATCTTAACCGAATCAAATCTTAAATCCTAATTTAGAAAACCCAAATCTATTGCTCTGACTCTATAAGATGAGATCATGTCTCTAATTAAAACAGCACTCAATTAACACTCTTAACTCTTATTTTAATTTTTTTATTCATATCATTAACCAGTAAAAAGTCTGAAAAAAATATATATATAGTGTTTTTCAGTTGAGGCACAGTTAAACCATTAATTTGGCCAGCACAATATCTAATCCAGTTTCTTATGCACATTCTAAGGTGAATAATTGCATAATTCATAATTACCGAATCTAACTACAGTACTAAGTTTTTGTTGCATCAAATCCAAGAAGGAAAAGGAAAAGATGTAATTATCAGAAGTCAGAACCCAAGAAGGGCACACAAGTAGAAATACAAACCAGTAACTTATTGTGCTTACATCATGACATGCCTAGGTTCATTATCAAACCAACAATAAGAGTAGGCCACAATAAGAGATGTTCTCATCATAACAATTGTAATTACAGAGCTCAATCATGGAAGTATACTACTGTTAAGTTTCATGGCTCAAAGCCCTCATTTCTTTCCACTCTTCTTGAGCCCAGAACCTCCAAATGAACCTTTCTGTGACGCCTTGGCTTTCAATTCCTTTAGCGCCTGTTCAAGGAACAGAACAGGGTTAGCATAAGTGCATAACAGGATTACCATCCTAAAAGATCAATCGAACCAAGAACGATACTAAATTAAAGTAAAAATATCTAACCTTCTCCTCTTCCTTTTTCTTCTGGATGTTGGCCATGTCAATCTATAAAATAACAGAATCAATTGTATAAGATCGCAATCAGATTGAGAAGTTCGCAAAAGATAAATAACATTTGTATTAATTTATGCAGGGCACTGATTGCCAATCATACTTCAAACATCAAAAACTGTCAAGACAAAGATAAAACATTTCTTGGGAATGAAACCAAGGAGCAAGGAACAGCGAAGTCCTATGCATAACTAAATTTAGAACCTCCCACAAAGTAAAACCCACTTCCATTATTTTCGGCATAGACAGTGCAATTTTCATGTATGAATAACCGACTAGAGTGAAAACTGGTTAAAGGAAAAAGAAGCTAACATGGTCATCATAACATAGAAGAATGTTTCTTGAAAACCTATATCATCATGCTGCTGTGCCGCACCTACGTTATTACCTAAAGCTAGGGTGTGTGCCCTACTTCAGCATTCAACACTAGTTTTTCATCTTGGATAGGGTTCCAATTGACAACCACGACTCTCGGGTATTCATATAACATAAAAAATAGCAACTTTAACATAAAACATTGTCATAGCTAAAAATAACCCAAAATATTTGAGCATGTTTCAGTATAACCAAAATCAAGAAAACATGAATTCCATTTTCCCTCTACTATGTGTACGCCGGAAACATATAGGATGTAATATTCATGAAGCCAACCATGGAAAGAAGTCTTCTTGAGCCTCCACACAAATAAGGTGATTTAAAGGAGGTACCCAAAGTTCCAATCCTATTATCTTTGTTCTAAACAAGCATATTCCTATCTAGTACTTGATTTTCAACTTAATTTACCATCAAATAGCTAAAATCAACAAATTGTAAAAACAAATAACCTTTCCAAGGTTACATATTAGAAAAATCAATACTCCCAAAAACACAAACCCTAAAGGCCCTTTTACCCTTCTTTCATCAACTTTTAACTAACTCTAAAAACCAAAAGCATCAACCTTGGAAATCTTGATTAATCACAACGCCAATTAAAAACAAGAAAGAAAAAGATTCCCAATAAAAAGGGGGTATGATTGAATACCTCATCGTATTCTTTCTTGTCAGACTTAGGTTTCTTCAAAGGCTTAGCCTTTCCACCTGAAATCCCCCCAAAAACAAAAACGAAAAAAAAGAGAAATTAAGAATCAATCAATAAATTAGCCAATTAGATGAATCGCGAAATCAACATGAATAATCGTTAATTAACAGATCTGAAGAAGAAAGAGAGAAATCAGGAAGGAAGAAGAATGATTGATTGTTACCTTGCTTGGTCGACATGGTTGTTAGGGTTGGGTCCGAATCGCAAAACCAAAGAACGAAGATGGCGCACGAAACGAGACAAGCTTATACCCTCAGCGCTTCACGCTTTTTATTTACGCTTCTATTTCCTATTTATAGGACTCACATAACTCAACCACTTGACTTGATCCTCTTCTATGGAATTTTATTTCCAATTTTTTTTAGGTATTAATATAAGAATTTAATTTTCAATATAGTGTCTAGGTAAAATAGTTTTACATTGCATCTTATTAAATTATTAGTAATTAAATAGCATCTAATAAAAAATAACTACTTTTTTATACTATTTATTGTAATATCCTAAAAAAAACAAATGTAATTACATAATTATTTTAAACATTTTACAGAGTAAATATATCAAAATTAAAATTTTAATATAATTGATTGAATTAAAGTAATAAAACTACTTAATGTTTGTTTAATTAAATTTCATGAGTATATACAGAAGTGAGACAATAATATTAATATTAATATGAAAATGATTATTCAGTAATTAAAAAATCTATACTCGAAGTATAAATTGAAATTATTAAAATTTATTACTGGCTAATAAATTACTACATATACAATTCGAATTTTTTACACTTATTTAGTACTTATGAAAAATGAAAAATTCTTTATCCCAATTAGAATCCAGCAACAATAAGCTTGTAATAACCCAAAAAAAAAAAAAACAGCAACACGTGGGAGACACATGCCCCACTTAAAATTTTTCCTTCTTTATTTTCCTCCTCTTCCCTTCTCAACATCCACTCTTCTCTCTTTCTCTTCTCTCTGTTTCAAAATTTTCCTTCTCTATACCTCTCTTATTTCCAATTCCATCTAACCCTCTTCTTTCCCATTCCTTCTTTCGTTCAACACTCTTCACCACAACACATTACATTTAATTTTTATTCCTTCATTTTATTTTCCATCTTAACATGTATCACTTACACCGAAATTCTTACAACCCTATTAATGGAATCGAAGCTTTAGAAGTGAGGAAAACATTCCAAATTTGAGTTCCAATTATTAGTAAGGCTTCAAGAGTGGTAGAGTTGTTGGATATTGACTAATAGCTTGGAGACGCGCTAAAGATTGCTTT
>JASCZI010091385.1:0-14358 GCA_036250425.1 Stylosanthes scabra | reverse complement strand
AAAAATACAAAAAATATATATATATATATATATATATATATATATATATATATTAGTTGTTTTATGTTTTTTTTTCAATAGTATTTCACCAATCCACAAATCAAAAAGTTAATTGTCGTAAATTTAAATTTTATTTAAGAGTCTTTCACTCATAAAATATAATTTGAATTTCTAATACTTACATAATAAATTAATAAATTAATCATGATATTAATCTAAATTAATTACTGTTTTATGTTTTATTCACGGCAAATACCTTTTATTTATATATATATATATATATATTCTCTAAGTTCTATACTATTACTATAAATGAAAAAGAAAAAGACGAAAAAAAAAAATATAGAAAGGAAAGAGTCACACATATATATTGACAGTTTGACACCATCGTTTTCGTTCATATATTTGTACCACATTATTTATTTTATGTTGAAAACCATCATTCCATTCCATGCATATTGAGTCAAATCATCATCATTTAATTATTTGACTAAAAGACAAATGAGTTAGGAAAATTTGAGTTTGGCAAACACACAGGTTTTTTATTTTCACACATGACAGGAGTGGCATTACTATAGCTAGGATGCTTGTCTATATTTAGATCTCCGAAAAGATTGTGGGGGGTATTCAACTACTTGATACATTGAATCTATATGACTAATTCATTTTCTTTGCTGGCTTTATTGGTTTGTCTTTGTCTTTCATGCGCATGTGCACATAAACTTTTAAAAATATGAAAACTACAATTCAATCCAGTATTATGAACGTTATCCCAACTTTTTTTTTTCCCTGATATATACCTAGACCCAAATACGAAGAAGGTAGAAACTTTCTCGAATCTCCTTCGACATTGCCATCAAGGATTCAAGGAGGATTAATGTGACATCAAAAAGAACAAATTGCAAAATAAATTACATCTCCAATAACTACACCAATTTATTTAAAATCAGATGTCTTGTATTCTTCTCTTCTACATATCGTCTTGTTTCTTTCACCATCTGCAAAATTCATCATGATCCAATCCATAAGGAGAGGCTCCACCTTAACACAAACAAAAGCAAACATAGGCTCAACTTCAAAGATAAACATTCACATTTTATCTAAAACAGTTAATATAGAAGGCTCAACCTTAACAAATATCACCAACAGGAGGCTCCGCCTCAAAACAAGCAGCAAGAAAGAGAGACTCCGCCTCAATACAACCAACTTAAAAAGAAGCTCAGCTCCCAAATAATCAATTAAAGACAAAATCACCAAAAGAGGCTCCGCCTCAAAACAATCATCACCAAAGGAGGCTTCGCCTCGATCCAATATCATCAACAGAGGCTCAGCCTCAACACAACCACAAATAATAATTCAACAGAAAGATAAGATCAAAGAATTCAACAACAAGGCTTTGCCTCAAACAAACATCACCAAAAGAGGCCCCGCCTCAATCCAATATCACCAACGGAGGCTCAGTCTCAACACAACCACAAATAATAATTCGACAGAAAAATAAGATCAAACAGTTCAACGAGGCTCCGCCTCAAACACACATCACCAAAGGAGGCTCCACCTCAATCCAATATCACCAATAGAGGCTCTGCCTCAATCCAACACCTTCCACAGCGAAGCCAAGCGTTCAGCACCCAACCATGAGCAAGTAGGAGATCCGACTGCGAAAACTCGACGGCAATGACAACCCGGCGCCGAGGTGGTGATGGAAGGTCGAGGTCAAAGGCGGAGCGCCAGTGGTTGACGAGAGGGATTCGGCGTCGCTACTGTCGAGAGAAGGTCAACGTCGAAGGAGGGGAATGATCAGATCTGGTGGGGACGGTTACGGGCTTGGCGAAGATGGGGTTGGGGACGACGAAAAGGGAAAGGGGGCAGCGTTTTTAGGGTTTTCCTCACAAGGGTATTGGATAATGAATTCATCCCACATGTGTCATCCATTGGTAAACTACAATATAAGTAACACTTTAATGTTGTACATTTCACTTTTATTTTTTTTTCCTTATATTATAATTTTGATAGAAAATTTATAGTTACTAGAAATGATCCCAAAATATGAGAGTGTAATTCACATGGGCTCCTTATCTCATCTATGTTAACATTACGTTTACCTAGAAATAATAATGGGCATGAATGAAATGGATATGTCACTTGTAACATTTTAGTGTCGTAAAATAACATCTACGTGTATGGTTTTGTTAGTGATATTTAGCATTGCTTGACGATGGGACAAGATTGATATGATTTCAAAATGTTAGGGACACAAATAGGACATTTTAAACGTTAGAGACATCTTTAGGACTTACCCCAAACGTTAGGGACAAAAACGATACTTTACCCAAAATTAAATGACACACTAGCATTAATAAAACGACTTCGTTTTTGACATTGGCGCTTAAATGGGTCGAAACGACGCCCTATGATGGTGGTGGAGTTTACCTACTACTCCAAATGGCTGTGAGTCATTAGGATGATTAATCTCCGTTAACTTTATCTTTTAGGTGTCAATAGCAAAAAAGAACGTCGACTTCTTAAAATTAGCGTGTCATTTAACGTTCTAGAAAACAAAATATTAACGAATATGAATAGAGGGGCCAATGTGAGTTACAATACCATATTTATAAAATGGGTTAACTACTATTTTCGTCCTCATGGTTTTGACAAAAAATCAAATCTGTCCATAAGGGTTTTTATCACTCAAAATCATCCCTAACGTTGATTTCAGTTTTAAAATCGTCCTTTGCTCAATTTTTTTGACAAAAATACCCTTCTTCCTCCCTGGGCACCTAAAATCACAAAAAAAAAAAAAAATTATAAAAAGAAATAAAAGAAAAAACACCATAGCTTACAAGATAATATATCTACCTTAGAGAGAGAGGAGGGGTGGGGGGGCGATAATATCATTAGTGGTGGTGACACTGACATTAAGGTGCAAGATTGTGAGGCATGGCTTGCAAATTTGACCCCATTTTGATTGGACTTTTTCTTTGACCTAATTCTCAGATTTGCATATTCCACTATTGTCTTCCCAATATAAGAAATCAGTCACTTGTGGGAAGGTCAAGAACTCTAGAAAAGACATGCTGCCGTTATTATTGTTATTTGTATCAGATCCTCCATCAACAATAAATACCTCTTCGTGGCTAATTTCTTTCACATAGTTAATAACACTTACTTCATATTTTGACAACCCAACAAAGATCCACCTCAGATATAAACCCAAAGTTGGAATCTTTCTCCACTTCCAAACTCAAATGCTCAATTGGAATGCAAAGGTTATCATCTTCTTCCCCTTCTCCCTTTTTTTCCTTCTTCCATTTTACCCAATGAATCATGTAGTCCTCTTTGCTGCGTTATTTTCTTCTTTGTTTCTTCTTGTACTTTTTTTTTATTTACTAATTATTTTGCTATGTGTTAGTGTTTGAGGAAGAAGAAGGGTATATATCTGTCCAAAAATTGGCAAAGGATGATTTTAAAATTAAAATCAACGTTAGGGACGATTTTAAATGCGAAAAAACCTTAGGGACAATTTTGATTTTTAGTCAAAACCATAAGTACCAAAATAATACTTAACCCTTATAAAATTTAAAAGCCAACTTGAATTTGGGCTCAAATTAAAGGAGTTATTTGAGTTTCAAGTCTAACTTTCTCCGATCCAAATTCTTCTTTTGTTTTGTTTATTTGTCTTTTTCTTACTTGATAACATACTAACATTATCCGGAAGAAGGGATAAAAGTACACATGATTTATGAAACAGTAGACAAAAGTACATATGAATTTTTTAATGATCCAAATGTACACATGAATTATTGGATCGTTGGACACGTTTGCCCTTTCATTTGCAAACTTCTCAATTGTCAATGTGCTGTGCAACGTTTTCTTCCATCGTGGCATTCATATTAAACATGGTGGAAAGGAAAAATAAAAAAAATGGAAATGGAAAAATAGAAAAAGCAAAATCCCCAAATCTGCAATGTTGCTAATGCCCTAGCAGAGTTCCTAAAACCCCAAATACCCTAAAGCAAAGAACCCTAGCAGAGAGAGATTGAGGGATCGTAAGGCGTTCGTCTTCGGCATTCTTGTTCGTTCGTCTTCGGCATTCACATTCGTGTTTCTCAAGTGATGATGCGGTGGAGCAACTGTCTCCGCGCAGGGACGTGCGCTCCTCCTTCGGCGTCGCCGCAGTAGGTAAACTGCAGTCTCCTTCTTCATCATTCCTCATTTGGTATGTGTATTTTGTTCATTCTTCGTTCATCATGTGTTTAGGGTTTTGTCCATATATTGCAGTTTTTTATTCATCATGTTCCTGATTATAGTATTTGTTTTCTTATTGTAGTAATTGTTGATGGTAATTTTCTGGACATATTGCAGTTTTTTATTGTAGTTTGAGTACTTTTTGATACATTTTATTTATTTTTAGGTCGAAGTTGTTGATATTGACGATTTTCCCATAGACCCAACCCCAACCCCCATTGCAACCCCAATTCACACTGCAAGTCCAACCCGAATCCCTGAACTTCATCCACTCATAGTGCAAAGAACCCCTAAAGGCAAGGTTAAGATGTGGGCTCGGAGAACTCCAAAATAGAAATTGCCAACACAAACCCCAGAAAACCAAATTGAAACTGAACCTGATACACAAAATGAAACCTTCCCCAAACCCCAAGTAACAATGAAACGAAACTTGTAACTCAAAATCAATCCTTCCTCCAACCCGTAGGTAACAACGAAAATGAACCCGAAACACAAGTAATAGCAGAACTCAGAAGAATAAAAGAGCGTCATACAAGAGGCTAGCTCCAACCGGACAAGCAATCGTGCAAGGAAGAAAAGGCGAGGCACCAAAGATCCATGTCCCCCGTGGTAATCCCGATGCAAGTTCGGATGAAGAAAGTGATAGGGACAGTGACCCGGTGATAGACCCATATTTGATGATAGATTTTTGCACTATAAATGAAGGGTTTATCAACAAAAAACCACACAATTGATTGTGAACAACCATGATTTTAATCCTTTGCTTGTATGTGTTCATATGGATAAAAGTATATTAACTTAGCCTTAAAAGTGATGGGAATTTATGAAATCTCATCCCACTTGGTGCATTGATATGTTTGTTAGTGTATTTTAGGGTTTTAGGGATTGAGAATGGCATGGGAAAGGCTAAGGAAGGCATTGAAAGCAAAGGGATCACAAGAGGAAGCCAAGAAGTAAGAAACAGGGCACCGTGCGGTTTCAGGATGAACTCTGCTAACACCCGCGCGACCGCATGGTCCTATCACGCGACTGCGCAGGTACGAAGTTAAAGCTGCATAGTTTGTTGACCGTGCGACCACACGCTACCGTCTGGCAAAATCAAAATTAAGGCTAAAATGGGAATTTCAAGTTTCCGGGGCAGGTCCAAGCCTCTTTGAAGGCCCAATTTCGACTTATATGAGGAAAAAACAGCTGAAACACAAGGCACCAATTTCCATTAGGATCATTTTAGAATTTAGAATAGTTTTGAGAGGTTTTTGGGAGAGTTTTCCATCTCTCTCATTTTCTCTCTTCTAGTTCATACTTGTTCTTCAGTTCTCTACCAATTTCCAGCCCTCACTAGTCAAACTCTTAGTTAACTTTAGTGTTTGAATGTTTGTTAATTGTTACTCTTGCTTGATTAATTCAATCTTTGCTTGTTTCTCTCATTTATTTCTCTAATTCTCAATTCTAGCTTTTATGTTCTTAAGTTCTTTAGTTTACCTTGCTGGAAATTATTTTGATGTATGTTTGATTGATGATCTATGGTTTGATTATGCTTGTTTGATGTGTATATTGTTGATCTAGACTATTGGTTATTTTAGATTGTTTATTTCTCGTGATATTCACCATGTTGATTTACTATGCCCACCAAGTGTTTGATATTTTGTTTCTCATGAGTATGGAGTAGTGTTCTTGTGTCTTGGTCATGGGTTGAAGTATGGATTATCTTAGCCACTAATCCCTAAGGACAAGAATGGGTTAAGGCCAGGGTTAAAACTGTTCCGCTAACGCTAGGCTTTTGCTAGTGATGACTGAGTCCTTAATGAGGTGAACTTGATGAATTATTCAAGTTTCAAGGACCTAGGACCTTTGCACTAGTGAGTTTCCTAGGACATTCAGAACGGGTTTAATTCCACCCATTCGACCATTTGACAGAATAGGCTTTGTGCCTTACGTGACAACCATTCATAATTGGGATTAGTGGTGATCATAGGGACACATTATACTTCAACTCAAGACCAAACACCCTTATTATTCGCAATACAAGTCATCTCTTATTTTGCTCTTGTTACCAACTCTCACCATTCCAACCCCGATATTTTCACAACCAATCACAAGTCACAATATTTCAATTCCTAGGGAGAACGACCTGAGTTCAATACTCGGTATTTTTAACTGGTTACAAACTTTGTGACACCTTTTCTAAATTTGCACGACATTCTCATAGTTGGTTATCTGCAACGAATTCCTGTTTTGAAAATTAAGGGATTCTGAACTGGCCTTGAGAGCCTCATCACCCGGACTACCACTAGTTTGAGTCAGAATAATTGCATAGTCCATACTCATCTGAAGGTTAGGCTAAAGTGATAACGTAGTTTGGCCTCAAGGCAATCCAGCATCTGCCTTTGGAGTTATTCATTTAGAGCTTGGAATGGAGTTTGCAACCATTAAAGAGTTTCAAAGAGTAGTGAGGGTCCACAACTTCAGATTGGTAGGAGTATAAAATGTAGTTGGGTGGAGCCAAAACTGCGCAAGGCCATTTGCTGGGAAAAAACTGCCCTTGGAAAATTTATTGCTCATGCACAAACTATCCGAGGAGCTATCAAGTCAATGTGCTCAGTTGAGAGATTACATGAAGCTGCTACTACTCTTGAATCCGTGTACAACTCTGGATTTGGATGTGACTCAAGTCCCTGATTCCACCCCATTATTCAGGAGGCTGTATATTTCATTTGAGGCGTGTAAGAAGGCTTTCTTTTAGGTTGCATACCTTTCATTGGACTGGATGACACCTTTCTAAAAGGTTTCTATGGTGGGTAGCTTTTGATTGTAATTGGTCAGGATGCAAGCAATCAGATTTTCTCAATCGTTTATGCTGTGGTGGATTTAGAGACGAATGATTACTAGAAATGGTTTCTTCAAAATTTGCATGAGGACCTAGGAAACTATAGAGTGCACGGGTGGAACTTCATTAGTGACCAACGAAAGGTAATTACAAATTATGCATTCATAACATTGCTATTTTTGTTTATGTAATTACTTGATATGTATTGAATTCTGGTTTAGCATTCTTGATTATGGTTAATTCTATTTTAGAATTCTGTATTAGCATTCTATTTTAGAATTATGTTTTAGCATTCTGTTTTATGGTTAACTCTGTTTTGGAATTCTATTTTAGCATTCTGTTTCGGTCAAACATGTTTTAGGTATAATTCTATTTTAGACTTAACATGATTAGTTCTATGCATTGTTGTTAATGTTTTAGGGACTCATCATACCTGCGATGCAAGAGGTGATGCCGGGTGTTCATCATCGCTTTTGTGAGATGAATATTTGGAGCAACTTCACAAAGAGGTGGAAGGATAAACAACTGAAAGGTGCAGTGTGGGAATGTTGTAAGTCCACTACTATCCTAGAGTTTGATTATGAAATGATGAGGTTGAAGAGAGTTAATGAGGCAGCCTGGGAGTACCTGAACAAGCTGGATCCAAAATCTTGGACAAAGGCACATTTTAGTGAGTTGCCAAAGGTCGACAATGTGACGAACAATATTCGTGAAATGTTCAATGGAAAGATTTTGAAGTACAGAGGAAAGCCAATCATCACAATTCTGGAAGCAATTAGAACATACACAATGAGGGTGATGGCAAGGAACAAGAAGTCACTTTCTGGATATATTAGGGGGGTAGCTCCTAGACAACTAAGTAGGCTTGAAAAGAGAGAAGGAAGAGAGCATCAAGTGGACTCCTGCATGTGCTGGAGATGACGATGAGAATATTTATGAGGTTGAGAATCACCCAACTAAGGTAACGGTGGACCTAGGGAACCGAAAATGCACCTGTACATTTTGGCAACTCACTAGCTTGCCTTGTCACCATGCTTGTTCTGCACTTGCTTACAAAGGACGGAGGCCAGAAGAACAGATCCATAACTAGTTGAGTATGCACGCCTACAATACCACATATCAGTTGAATATCAACCCCGTTCCGAGCAAGGAATTTTGGGAAAAGGTTGAGGGATATCCTCTTCTTCCCACCCATTACAAAAGAGGGATTAGTAGACTTACAAAAAAGCAAAGAAAAGAGAGAATCGAGCAAAGGCCTAACACCAATCCCTACAAGTTTAAGAGAATATATGGGCAACCGTTTGCAATTGTGGCTAGGTGTAGATCTATATACAATTGTGTTTAATTTGGTGTCTCAATTTACATAATTGACATAATTGGAACTTATCTTGTAGGCTGGCCATAATAGCAGGATTGTCAATAGAATTAGGCTAACCTTGATGATGTTGCATCAGCTATTGCAGCAGAGGAAACATCAATAACAGCAAGAGGAACAACTGGAGCATCAAATGTCCAGAACCAAGATAGTTCACAGGTAACTCCCTTTCTTAGAACATGTAATAAATTTTAGATTTGATCTTGTCTGGACCCTATAAATTGTGTCATTTTCAGCACTAAGTGGAGGCAACTACCTTACTTACTCAAGGGGGTTCGAGTAATGCAACTGGGTCCAATTCGGTTGTGTCAATTGAGACCATGAATATAGCAAGCCAATCCATTACATAGAGATTCATGGATTTCATGCCTACCCCGGGCCTAGTTCCACAACCTGCCCAAGGTCCAAGACCATCCAAACTTAATGTTAGAGGATCTACAAAAAAGCCCAAGTGGAGGACACCAATATCAGCCCCCAAAAAAGAGATGCAGCAGCATAAAAAAATTAGTTAACTTTACACTTATTTAGGTCTTTATTTTGAGAATAGGAAATGACCTATTATGTAATTCACAAGATATGACTTGTATTATTTTGGTATTTTGGTGTTTTGTCTGTTTTGAGGTTTGGTCCTTATTAAATGTGTTTAAGGTGCTTAACAAGCTCTGACTTGTGCATTTCTTTTGAGGTTAGGATCCTAACAAGCTATGACTTGTCCAAATGTCTATACTCTATATTGACTGATTAGGTGATTAAGGAGATATTGCTGGTGTAAGGTGTTATTTTATGAATGACAATTGCTAATTCTTGGTTATGGAAACTGAATTCTGTTTTGGTTTATGTTAGGTCCAATTTTCAGAATCAATTACTATGAATGGCATTAGGTGCTAAAGTAGATATTTCATTTTCATAATCAATTATTAGGAATGGACATTGAATCCTGTTTTGGTTTATGTTAGGTCTAATGTTCACAAAATATTTGCATACAAACAGGGCAATTACAAACAGTGCAATTACAAACAATTTCAATGCCTCGAATTTACTTACAGAATATTTGCATGACAAACAGGGCAATTACAACAGAAACTTTACTTCATAATCAAGTACATTAATAGAATCATACCCAAAACCCCAATTCCAACACAAATGCCATGTATCTGTTTCTTAATAAACTTCAATTCTTCAACCATTAAACTGATTGTGTGGATAAGTTTCATCATCTTCGTTGCTGCAGCATGCATCCAAAAGTGGCTTTGCTTTGTGATGGCTTTTTTCAATCCTTTCTTGGACACCCATACTTTTGCCAACATCTCCAATCTCTTCAACCCATACAAAATAATCACATCGAAGATCAGCCCTCTGTGAAATTTGGAGAAGGGGAAGAGGAAAATGATCCAATCATGGATTACAGTGGAAAGGAAAAATCAAAGCAACATCTTACCTCCCAGAGAGTGCATCGAAGAAACAATCTTCCAAGATTCCATTGTGTACCAGATTCAAGCATCACTCCGTCAAGACTATGAAAACACATGCCATTATTGTAATCAAACTTCCTTTTCCTATTCTTCACAAAGGACGGAGAGCCAACACAAGCACTGCAGCAACTTTGGAATGAGGTGCTCTTATGCCGTTGTGGTGTGGCCATTCTTTGTGAATTAGGATTTCAACTTTCTACAAGAACAACAGAGGAAGAAGACGTTACAATCTGGATATTAAAACCATAATTTTATTTTGTTAATATTAAAACCATATTTTCCACTATGGATCCACAAACATTAACAGGTTGGAAGAAAACGTTGCATGTGTCACAACACATTGACAACGTGAGAGGTTTGCAAACGGAAGGGAAAACGTGTCTAACGATCCAATAATTCATGTGTACATTTGGGTCATTGAAAAATTCATGTGTAATTTTGTGCACCGTTTCATAAATCATGTGTATTTTTATCCCTTCTTCCTTCCCTCCCACGTTATAAGATGTATCAAGTTCGAATCTCATCTAAGATTAAAAAAATCATAATAACATTTATTTCTGTAGTTGGCTTGGTTAAGTTTTTGTTGGCTTAAAAATTCATTTTCCGAGTTTATCGGGCTTCCATGGGTAGGATTAATAATTCTCAACCCACTGATGCAGTGACACATAACGTAACAAATACTCTTTTTTTAAATTTTTTTTTAAAACCATCGTGGCCAAAGCCCAATTGCGTAACAAATAGTCAAATACTATTGAGTATTGAACAATAATTAATTCATTTGTTTTTTCTCTCATATTGTCAACCATTTAGAATGGTGGTTCTCATCTGAGAACATGAGAGGATGTTTTGTGAGAGGGGATGCCTCTCGCCCTCGAGGGTGTGCACGAGAAGATGATGATGATCGAGGTCTCCATAAGAGATTGAAGAATGATGGTACGGACTTCTCAGAAGGGAGGGCTTCGCTACAAAGAGAGGAAGACTGGATGATAGAGGGGGAGCATGAGATTGGTGCTGGTACATAGTTCAATGGAATAGAACTTGAAGTGCAGGTGGTAGCCCGTACGGAGAGAGCCTCCTTTCCCATGGCAGTTCGTACTGGTAATGGATCTCAGGGGGACGAAGCCAGGGTAGCCATGGAAATAGAAAGGAAGAGGCCTGAAATAGGGCATGCAGAGGAAAACCAGGAAAGCGACATGGAAGAATAGAATATAGCTATTAAAAAGATGCCTAATGAACTTTACAGTGTGGGGATTAATGCATGTTTGAAGAAGGAGATTAGAGAGGAATGGTGGGACTGCCTTATTGTGAAGACTTGAGCAGATGTGGGGGAAGAAGGGTTCTTCTTTGGAAGTAATTGATTTGGGGAATGACTTTTTCTTGGTCCGCATTTTCAATTCCAAGGATATGGATCGTGGATTGTTGGAGGGACCCTGGAAAATCCTTGACCACTATTTGTCTATTAGATGGAGGAAATCGAATTTCAATCCTATGACTGCATCCATAGATAACACTGCGGTGTGGATTCGTTTGCCTGGTCTGCCAATTGAATATTATCATGAGCCTATTTTGAAAAAAGTAAGGAACATAATGGGGAGGACTATGAAGGATGATATACCACCACTACAGAAGTAGCAAGGCCTAAATTTGCCAGGCTCTGTGTGGAAATTGAGATGGATAAACCTCTTGTTTCCCAGTATATGGTGGGAGGCGATGTTCATCATGTGGAGTATGAAGGTATACACCAAGTGTGTTTCGAATGTCGTAAAGTTGGACATGAGAGAAGTAGCTGTCCTGGGATGAAGAAAGCTCCTGAACCAACAGTGCAACAAACTAATAGTGGAGGTGACAAGGAGGTTGAAGATAAGGCCAATTCTGGGAATCTTGAAAAAGATAAGGGCAAGAATATCACTTTAGTGGAGGATGAGGCATTTGGTCCCTGGATGCTAGTGAAGAAGAATACACGTGGTAAGAAACCCGTAAAAACAGGAGAAGGTACAAGTAGTGGGGTAGGAGAAAAGGGAAAAGCACAATCTGTGATAGGTATGGGATTTCATTCTCGTTTTGGCGTACTACAAGACAATGATGTTGCTAGTGAAAACCATACTAATGATGAGAGGAATGTTCTGTTGCCACAAGACAAAAAACAAGCATCACCAATGTTACTACTAACTAGACCCAGCCCCCCAAGGTGAATGCTAAGAGCAAGCCCAAGCCCAATCCCTCTACTAATCCTGCTTCTTCATCTGCACAGCCACAAAATTTGGCTAGCCTACCTCAGCACAAAACCCAGCCCAACCCAAGTCTATCCCTTTCTAAACCCAAGAAGACAGCTAAACCCTTCTCCTCTCAACCCATCACCACCCATACCATCCCAAATCTCAAAGACCAATCCCACTTCCCTCCCCTCCCCTCCATTTTCATAGTGAGTACCACCACCACCACTATGGCCCCTCACTTCTAGGAGAATTGGGTGGTCCCTTCCCCTAATCCCCAATATTCTGAAGAGTGTGGCGGTTCGGGCGACACTATTATGGGTGTGGAACCAAGATGGCAGGCCCGAGGTCGGTCCGAAAAAGCGGAGTTTCGTTACAGATATCTCCGGACCGATGTCAAGGGAACCGTGCCAAATTTAGTTTAAGAAAAAGGGTGTCACAGAGGTGCTACCAAGTTTGAAAATACCGAGTACTGGACTCGGGTCGTTCTCCCTAGGAAGCAGAAACAGAGGTTTTCTTTTGATTGAGAAAATATCGGGGTTGGTTGCAGTTGTTGTTGAGAATAGAGCGCAAGAAAACAGATTAAAACAGTAATGAATTAAAGAGTGCCCGGCTATGGGTTGAAATACTGTACGTCCCTATGAGCACTGCTGATCCCAGATTAGATGGACTGTCACTTAAAGGAAACTAACCACCACAGGGTGGCAAAGTTAACCCCTATCGAATGTCCTAGGCATACACAACAGTAGGGGACCTAAGTCTCAACAAAACTCGAGTAAATCCCGCGTCAACAGCAAATGCTATCCCCACAAAATGTTTAAGCTCGAAAAATATAATTGACTTACACAGTATAAAAGATCACAAGTCATAGAGTCAAGGAATAAGAACCTCACTCGGTCGTGTTTAAGCTCATTCACTCGAGTGTATCGGGTCAGAAAGGCTCTCGGTTCCCATCCAATTCCTGCTTTTCTTTACTTGCCCTTCATCTCATCAATCAATGTTGTTGCATATACCTGTGTAATCATCAAAAGGTCTTTCGGGGCTTGTAACGGGGCCAAGGTGAAGGTTTGAAAGTTAGATTTTTGGTGAGGTGAGCTGAAACTTGAATGCTTTGATTAATCTAAAATGCACCTACCCAAATGTTCTTCACTCTTGTTCCCAAAGCCCATGATGTTACATGATATTCATTCCTCTTTTCTTTGAACACTAGATGCACTTATTTTCTATTTTCTGTAGCTTTGCTACTTGGGATGACGAGGTTTTCTTTTGAAACTTTTCTTTTCTATTTTTCTTCTTTTCCTTGTCATTTCTTTTTATTTTTGTGCAAGTGCCTTGATTTTTTTTCATGCATACATGTGCCCCCAAATACCTTTGGTGTTTCTTGAAGCTTCCCTTTTTTATCCACTCGAGAGAATTTCTCCTTGATCCCTTCCTTTTCTTCTCTCAAAAAGTAAACCACCCACTAAATCCTAGGTTAATCAAAGATCAAGTAGGGTTGTGTTCATGGTTTTTCATTTTTGAGGCTTGAGATTGTGCTAATTAAGAACAAAAGGGATATAAGGCTCAAAGATCGGGTGCAAGGGATAAAATGTAAAGGGTTAGGCTTTATTTGGTTTGTGGGCTTAACACAAAAGAAGGCCTTAATCATGTGAATAGACAAATATATACAACAACAGACATAGACAATTAGGCAAGTCAAAAATCACAGTCATAGGAAAGGAATTAACACACATAAAAGAAAATAAGTGGTTTAGAGAACCACTGATAGCCCGAAAACCTTTTTCTTCTTATATAAAAGAGCTACTCCGGCAAGTGGACCGGATCAAGTAGTATCACTCTATGAGTGGATATCGTTCCCACGGAGAAGTGTGGATCAAACAATATTTGAATTGATTCTTTAAGTACATCTAAATATAATAAATCTGAAAGGGATCTATTCTAACAAATACAACAATTATTATGCAACTTTAAGCAAATCACTTTATCAATTATCAGGAACTAAAAAGGAAATGTCAAATAGGAAAACAAGATTAAGGGATTGGAGGTAATCATCAACTAATATCATAAACCATGACTTTCACCATTCAAATACTACATTTATCATCAAGTCAATCAGTAATCCTAATATAACCAAGCTCTAATCTCTTAGCAACTTAGTTTCTCACTAATCTTGCCTAATTATCAATCTCTTGACTAACTAAACAAGAAAGAAGATAATACACA
>JASCZI010091384.1:639-14849 GCA_036250425.1 Stylosanthes scabra | reverse complement strand
CCCCCCCCCCCCCCCAAAAAAAAAAAAAAAAAAAAGAGGAAAAACTCCTTCTATGCTTTATCTAAATTTGCTGCTGCTAACATGTTTTATTATTAATTATTGATTGGCTAATAAGGAAAGAAATTAAAGCTATCCTTAGTTGTTGGAAGATCCATCCAACAAAAGGATAGAGCTTGTGCTTTCCCTTATGACTTATGAGCAGTGGTAGGTTAAGATTATACCAAGGGCAATTAAGTAATTTCCTCTATTAGAACATGCAGCTGCTCTAGTCAATTAAAGTAACAAAGTATTTAAGTTAATTAAATATCATATTAAAATTGAAGGAGCCTATTTCAATGTTAAATTCTAATTCAAAAACTAAAATTTAATTTTTTACACTTATAAAAATTATGGACACTATTTGGTTAAATTCAGTACTGTAAATGAATTGGACACACACACAAAAAAAAAAAAAAAAAAACTGTATATGAATTGATGCTGACTAATGATAACAATAAATTTTACACCATTTCCTTAAGATTTATTGATATGCTCTTGATTATGATCATATAACAAGTAAAATGTGTCTCTTTTTCTTTTTTGCTTAGAGTTAAATACGTCTTATATAGCTAAAGTAATATTTAATTACTAACTTAGGGGCTAAAATAAAATCATAATTCATAACCATCATATAATTAACTAGCTAGCCTATACCAAATTAAAAAGCAATCAACATATATAAACTTCATACGTATTTTGGTCCTACTTGAGGCACTTGTATATATCAAAGAAAGTTATGGAATCTATTGGAGCCATCGTCCATGGATATCATACTTTTGTTATTAGGTAACAAAAAGTCTTGGTGTCACATCTTTTGGGACCACACATACCTGGAATCTAATTCCGAATTAACTATAGATAATGCATATATTGGGTGCATAAATTTTAAATTCTATGAAGATTACTCAATATTAGTATAAGATAAATTCTATGATGAAATTTTTAGACACTACTAATTTTAACCACAAATTTAGTATTCTTTTAATATTATTTTATCTTTGTTAACTTTCTAAGCAATATAAATGTTGAGAAAAAAAACCATGTTTTTTTAATTAAATTATTAAGGCCTTTCTATTATATAAGTTTTCCTTTTCACATGCACACACTGTCACTATGCCTTTATACTTTGAGCATGGCAGCATTGAGAAAACAATCTTTTTTATTCTGCCTTTAAACTCAAGGAATTCTATATATAATTGAAGGTATGAAAGATTGCTGGTGGGTAGTGGAAAATGAGGAACCACCACTCCTAATTTAATCATTCAGAGTAAACTTTACATTGTCACATGCAAATGCAGATATATGGAGCCATATTTGGCCTTTCATTTCAATCTTGATCTGTTCCACTTTTTTCTCTTTAATTTGTTATTTCTTTTACTAGTAAGTTGCATAAGGGGAGGGAAGGTGGATGAATCAGTCAATTGGAAATTTCGTTGATGAATAAGGTCATAATAACTTGCTCAATTCTCAATCTATCTATAATCTATGTACTTAGGTAGTTAGGTTTATTCTATGTTGGTCCAAAGGGATATTAACTTGATGGTGGTTAGCCTTTTCTGAACTTTTTTCTTTTCTTTTCTCACGGGGACCCTTTATTTTTCCTTTTCTTTCTTTTCTTCTCACATCACATCAATATTCAATATTTGTACTATTAATCGAAGTTTAGCTTTAGCTGCATCCATTAAATTCTAATAATGTAAATCATAATCATATATTTATTAGTTAGTTTACTTTCAAATATTAAATGTTGTCAATTTCATGTTAAGATATCTAATTATAAGCGTTAAAAACTATTTTCAAAACATCATATCATCTAAAATTTTATACAGCTAATTTTGTAAGATTTTGGATTTTATTGTACAATCTGACTTAACTTTCATAACTGAGTTACACTAGTTTATTAATTCCAGTGATCCTTGAATGAAATTAGGTCAATGATAAAGCTAGATATATACTAATCATAAAATTCCCATAGATATTGCGTGTGAAACTTGTAGTGTAGTTAACTTCATTTCCCTTTGTTCAACCAATGCTGCCTAATTTTTTTTTTTTTGACTAATAATAATAGTGGGTAGGCTAATTACAACAACTGGCTTTTAACTTTTAAGCTTTGGATGCTCCCTTTTTTCTACCCTATGTCCTTAAAAGTGATCTCAATCCATATGCTATCTAGAAAAATAAAGTAAAAGCAAAGTTGCACTGCACTGTGGGGATAAATAAACAAGACTTGGATTGAAATGGGACCAGAATTATTAAAAAGCTTAGTGTCCTTGAGACCTTGACTAACATGAAAATTTCTTGTTAAAAAAAAACTAAAAAATTAAAATTAATTTTAAGTTTTCAATATGTTTATTATTTTTAATACTTCAAAATTCTGTATTTAAAACAAACTTAACAAATACTTTAAGAGCACTTATTTTCAAATACCCTTATTTTATTTACATTGCTGGTCAATAAAATTTAGAAAAATGGCAAATTATCACGTAGTATAACACATGAGTTTTTTAAAAATTTATTTTACATATTTCTAATCTTTTTTATTTGTTTCTGAAAAGATTTGGGACTGAATTGAAATTGCTTCGGACACAAACAGGTATGATACTACACACTGGATTCGTTAGCAATACAAATTTCAAGCCCATCCCGATTCATGTTTTGTTAGCCAGGCTTTGTACATTACAGTATACTAATCAGTTAAGTTATTTCCAGCCCAAGAGAATAGTAACGAAAAATATGTCCATATTATCCAACTTTAACAGAAGTGAGAACTCCATAACCAAAAAACAGAAGGAGAACTCTTGTCCAAAATCGAGAACTTAATGATTGATGAAACATCACACGCATGAACGAAAAAAAGAGCAACATCACACGATACATAAGGCAGTAAGGCACAGTACATGGGAAGACCAAAAAACAAAGGCACCCTGCATGGTAAACTAGATCACCTTAAAGCCCAAGAAAACACTAGATCACCTTATTGCTTTGTTGACCCAAGAAAAACATCTTAATGGCTAATGCTTTTACTTAATTTGACATGCGACGTATGATTATGAAGCATATGAGGTTCGCATAAGCTTAATGATTAGTAATTTGTTTGCTCTGCGTTAAGCTATGGAATAATAAAGCTAAAGCTACGTAAGTGTTCAGAAAATCTGAACCTTTTGTGAGCTAAATAGAAGAAACAAGAAATTGTATATGTAAACCAACTTGGATTCACATAATTGTCAACTCACTAACCCACCTTTGAACAAGTATCGGGTTTGAATCTCACCTTGTATGAACAACCCATTACTTAGCAGCAAACCCTTTAATGAAATTCAGATTTGCGAGTGAATCAGTCTTCAGCCTAATGGATTGGAAGATACCATGAAAAAAATAAGAAGAAAGAAATGGTACATGTATATCGGAGTTTCCTTCCATATTTTAAAGCAAAGTCTTGCCTGCAGGCTGCAGAAATGACATTCTTAAATGTTAAGCAGCACTTAAGAATAAATGAAATCTGTAAACTATGGACTTTTGATATTTACCCTTGGCAGACATATTATGTTACTGAGAAAATAAGAGTAGAAAGAAGTTAACTTTCAGTTGATGACTACAGCATTAAGAAAGCTTCTCTTTTGCCTCCTTGCATTCTGCAAAATCCGTCGGGTTTCTTCTTCTTCTTCTTTGGTCAAATTTCCAAATAGGTCTGCTCCAACTCCAAGTAAACACATATTTTAATTAGAGCAGTTATTGTTTCTATTCAAATAACGATTCTTTATTGTATTACTATTACTACTACAGGATGATTCAGAAAAGTATGTCCAAATTTTGATAGAAATCATAGTAACTCTAGGAAAGAATTTGGTGAATAGAAAAGGAATGTTTATTAATTTATATCGAAGCGAGTAAAATAGATGAAGGTAACAAATTAACAGAGGAAATGTCCTGAAATAGTCACAGTAAAATGTAATATTGTTCAGTAATAAAATGTAGAGAAAATGATGTAAGGGTGGTGAGGAATTCAACGATCATCCATGAGGTATGAGCAACAGCTCTGCATCATAACATCAAGTCCACATTTGGTAACTGTCCTAGGACAAAAATTCCAACATTGGGAGCCATAAACTTATAATAGAAAGGAGACAAATGTAAAAATAGGCAAACAATTGTGAAGACAAAATTTGTACATCTACTAGAAAATTGATAACAATTAGGAAAAGAAACAAACTCTGTCTCTATTGGTTCAGTGTTTTTATTTTTTTATTATTTGTTCCAAGACACTTACCAAATACACTCAATGTATCGCAAGAAAAGAAAAGCTCAGTGAAAAGAGTTATTACTTATTAATCAGAGGAGAAATTGCAAGATAATTAGAGGGAAGATTGTACCAATTGGCCGAGGACGAGAGCCCAGCACATACTCCTCCAATTTGGTGTTGGGCTTCCTCACTCGGGTGCTTCTCCTCACACCCTCAATCTCTTGGCTAAGTGCTGCTTGACCCTCACTGGTAACTAATTTTCTGTTAGTGATTTCCCTTTTCGGTCCTTCTGTGTTGATGTCAGCTAAGACATTCTTTTTGCTCAATGCATTGGCTACAGTTATATACATTAGAAACAAAACGATATGGTAACATACTCAACCAACTATTAATAGAATAACTAACTGTTAATGTCTGATATAAAAGATTTCATTATTGGTTTTGCCCCAACTACCTGCCTTATCTTCAACCAAGCAGGAGAAACCTTCATCAAACTCTTCATCAGATTCAATGACAATTGCACTGTCTCTTCCGCCTCTTATGCACTGTCATTCAACCACGGAAATTCATAAAGCCTATATAAGATTTGTCAAATTAATTAGGAGAAACATTTTGCATGAAAACGAAGTGAAAGCTGTCACAGTCAAGTGCAGGAAGCAAGACTGCCAAAACTATTTTGAGTTAGAATTTAGAAAGCGCACAACTGTCTAAAGAAACCATGATTGGGATGAGAGACAAATTTTGAAAATACCTCATTAACGGATGGTTCTTTTTGCTTGTGGTTCTTGGACATTCTGTCTGAAAAGGTGACTTTCACCTGTTTTATTGTCTTCAAGCCTCCCATTTCTATCCCTGAAGCTACAGTATCTTCTAGACTCATAATCCCTTTACTGAAGTCAAGAAAACTCCTCTGAGCATTCATAACAAAAGTATTTTCAAAGTGAAAATTACCAGCAGTAAATAAACACATGAGTAATTCAATGCAATGTGGAAAATCGAAAGGAAAAATACTATAAAAGAATCATAACACTCGAATAAACAAAGAATTTATCAGCTAAAATGTAAAAGTGGATAAATAACAGTAAATAACATTCATAATTCAAATCTCATCACATTTGTTTTGAAAAGCATATAAGTTCCTGTAAGCAAAGCTTAAAAAATGCTTTCATTAACAAATGTAAAGAAATGTATCAAACTTCCTAATTTGGAAGACACATCAGTATTATAGGCAAGAGGTTCGCATACTTAGCAGGAGGCTGATGCTTTTCTGGTCTTGTAAACTGACTGCAAATATTCTGCAAGCTAGAATATATCAGATTTCCCCCCCTGAAACTATGCTACTCACAAGGGAACTAAAAAAATCAAGATCAGGATCAAGGTAATCCTTTTACAACTAGGGATTTTCTTAGAAAAAGGAAAAAAAATTCTTTTCACCATAGGAACTATCAAGAAATTCTGTTGAGAGTTCATAAAGCACCTTTGAAGATATATTAGAGTGTATCAGATCCTTTTCTTTAAGGTATCTAACAGTACGAGAGATTTCCTGCTGATAAGTGAAAGTTTCAGAGTAGGGGTGAGAAAAATGAAGAATATATAAAATGTTGGAAAAGGGGTTCCAACTTAGGCTTTAAGGACACATTACACTTTTATAAGTAAATATCTGTGACTAACATTAACCAAAATGTTAAATTTAATAGTATGCTTTGCATAGATATTGGATAATAATCATTATTTGGTATTGACATATCATACATGCCTGCATTTCGGTGGTGGAGTTATGGAGATCACTTTGTATACTTTGGATAGAGGCTTCAATTAGCTGAGGCAAGGTTGAAACCACCGAATACATTTCCTGTAATTTCTCTTGGTCTGTAGTAGCCTTGCTCATTTGTTCCAATATAGATTTCAAGCTCTCGTTAATGCTTGCCCTAATTTCTTCTTGTCCCTTGGTCTGATTTAAATCAGAGTCAGTCTGCTAAACTTTGATATCCGCTGATGTTTAAAATCAGGCAAGGCATGATCTAAATCAGATTCTTACTATCAGTTGGAGTGAGTTTTCCTGAGAAATCAACTTCTGCCTTATGCATTCCACTGAATTGAAAAACGTGTGGTTAAAATAATATGCTATGTCATAAAATAACAACCTTCCATGAATACAATTTCCATAAAGCTGGTATATAATATATTCAATGCATTTGAATATGAATCACTTACTCTCTAGGGTAGCTTCCTTTGTTTCTTTGTTTATTTGCATTATGTCACACTGTACAGAATCCAAGATCATTGCAAACCTCCTCAATGAAGTTTCCATCATGCCAATTCGGTGGTCCAGTCCTTCATTTAATTGGCCTGCCAGCGCAAATAGTATATTTGTCAGCTTAATTCACATTCACATAGACATGCACATGTAAAAGATACCAACATCAAACTACACCCTACTTATACATGTCAACTGTGAATGCAAGTTATAACCGTAAAAGTTTCCAAAGCAAATCTCACACTACAATGAACTAATACCCTTACTTCTATGCTCTGCAGAATTCCATTTGATCATCAGATTGGATGAAGATTTTGAGTTTAGTGTTTGACTCTCTTCTCGTGAATATGTAGGACGGGGAAAGCTAGAAATATTCCTTAAAGAGTTTTCCTGCTCTTGAGAACCAACTCTCTAGAAGGATGAAAAGAACACAATAGAAGTAGAAACGATATCAGGCATTGCATATATTTATGTTTATAGTACTAACTATTACAGCCAAGTTTATCGAAAAAATTATGCTTACAAAGTATATTTATCAACTTTAGCTAACTTATGTAATTGGAAAATGGTATTCTACATGAAAAATGGAAAACCCTGCGTAATCTAAGGCTGCAATAGTCTACCTGATCATTTGTCACAGCCTCGTCAAGAGAGTTTTGGGAGAAGTGAGACAGCATTCCTGGCTGAGATGAGAGTCCCTGAGAAAACGATGGCTGAGATTGCTGTGATGCTTGCAATCCATTTGGCGCAGTGTTTGGTCTCCTAGTCCTACAAAATTTTCATCTTTTTATTATTGCAAACAAATAAACAAAAGCGACAAGAAATTACCAACACTGTTGAACTTTGTCACTACTGGTTCCACAAGAAATTATCAACATTGATGAACCTTGTTAGTACTGGTTCTTAGTACTTATTCAGATTTCAGACACAGAAAACTCAAAATGTAAGAAATACATGAGAATTTCGGGTTCCTCTCAGTCCTACAATCACTTACAGCAAAGCTTGAAGTACAAGTCATCTTACTCTTAACTAGTATTATGCATCCATATTGTGTCAGAGGATCTAAAAAGAGCGATAAAGAAAATTTGAATGTAGGAAACGCTACTGAGTCAGAAACTCAACAAAGAAAGGGGAGAAAAAGTATTAAATCGATGAATCAAAGAAAAATTTGAATAAAATCAGATCCTCCAATAATTTAATATCAAATTTTGTCAACAAATAAAGAGCTAACTGAAGTATATAAGTCATTTTAACCAGGTTTACAGATCCTATACTCAGGCTTGGTTTCTGCAACACAAAGAAAAAAGAGGTCTAAATCTACAATGTTATGTGAATTTCTTTAAACAAATGAAAAGAAGAGGTAATTGAAGTATAAGTCATTTAAGCTAGGTTTCTAGATCCGATAGCTCTTTGCAAAAGTTCAGCCAAAAGAAAGAAACAGAATCAACCGTACAGTTGGCTGAATGACCTTCAAATGTACAATGCTATCTGAATTTTTCTCAGCAGAAGGGAAGCTAAGTAGTTAAACAAAGTCATTTCGTATATAAACACTAACACAAATTGCAATTTAGGCAGAAATTAGAAATGAACAAAATGCAAAGGAAATAAAATCCTTAATGTAGCAATTAATATGGAAATTTTCTCAGCAACAAAATAATCAGATAAATAAATGAATGAATTAATTGAACATGTCTAAGAGTAAATCAAATCGTAATGGTAAAGCATTTTACTCTCGTCTAACGATGAGAGAAAGAGAGAGAAGAATGGTAAGTGCGTGAAATGAGGAAAGGATGGAAGCGGAAGAAACCTTGAGTTGTGAAGGATTGGAGGAGGAGGGAAGACGGAAATGGAGGAGAGATCGGAGACCTTGTTGATGCTCATTCTTCTTTTCATTCTGTGGATCTGCAGAAACGTTTCGGCGTTGCGATTGTGAGTCGGTAATAGATGTAAGGCTTTTTTGCGATTTGAACAAGAGGGAGAAGCGATGAGTTGCAACTTGCAGTAGAAGTAGAAAGTAGCTCGGAGATTGGCGGGAAATGTGTATTTATATGCACCTTCAAAAAAAATTGTATTATTATAAAGATAGAGTTTTATAATTTAATTAAAAAATAAATCCCTTTTTTAATTACATTAACAATCATATTTGATATTTAAATTTTTAAATATAATTAATTTAATAAATAAAAATAAAAAATTATCTAAAATTACTGTATAAACATAAAATTTTATAACTTAATTAAAAATAAATTATTTTATAATAAATAATTGCAAAAGATAAAGATAAAAATATGAAAAAAGATAAAATTAGTTAAAAAAGTAAGATGTTTAAGTAAATCAGTTCGACGATCGCGATTAATCATTAAATCATTGAATCAGTACCTACGGGTCGATTGGGTTTCGCAGCCTAACTCCATTAGGAAATTATCCTTATTTTAAAATTCAAATTTAAATATATTATTATGCTTTAAATTTTTTAAATTATTTTAGTTTAAATTTAATCTCTAATTAAAACCAAATTTCAAATCCACAAGTTTTCAAAAAACCTGGATAGGTTTTTTATACATTAACTAGAAAAATTAATCAATTTGGTATGTCAAAATTAGGGTTAGTACGCTAATTTAAATTTTAATCTAATCTAATTTCTCCCTCCTACTTGCTTCTAACAAAAAATAGAATAAAATAACTTATTTTCTACTCTTATACTCTTTTTAGTAGAAGCATATAAACAGAGAATTTTTTGAAAAAATTGATATTAAAACTATACTTTGCTCTGATCTATCGTACTTAAATTTCAAATTATTTTGACTCGTGTATTTAAACAATATAGTGTTGTTTAAATGTTGAATTAACATGTTTTGACTCATCAAACCAATCACTTCTCAAATCCTTATTAAACTAGGGTTTAAATTTTAAAATATGACAAATAAGAAAAAATTCAAACTAAATTCAGATCAAGTTAATTTATCCCAACCGTCCCAACTCCCATATGTAAATCTTTATATATATTTTGCTTTTACGCTTAATAATTCATATTTTTAAGTCAAACCCTAAATTCCCTTACTTAAAAAACCTATCAGTCTCGCTCATCTTCCCACAATTATTTCTCTTCTTCTCGTGCATTTTTTTTTTTAAATTGATCATGTTTTTGTTAATTATCCTATTTATTCTTCTTCTTCTTCTGTCACTTTCACTGTCACCATGGATCAGGTTTCGTCTAGGATTGACAAAACCTTGTTCAAACAAGGGTCAACCTTTTTTTTCTTTATTTGTCTTATATTATTAAACTTTATTCTTATATTATTATGATATGGCTTCTTTCAAAGCTTATTAAACATATAAGAAGAAACACATGAATACTTTTATATCTAATTGTTAATTAATTATTATTATTATTGTTTTATTGTGGGATGAAGGGAACATCAGCAGAGAGTGCAGATATTATTGATGAATAATAATGGTGTTCTTAAGAAACTGAGTAGCGAAACAGACTTACGAGATCGTCAAATTTCAAAAATTATCATGAGACCCTGCTCAAGGATAATGCCTTTGCCAATGATGACGCAAAGTAAACTGAATTCTATAGAAAGCTGTTCGAGTTCAAGACTGGAATGTATATATAACGTGTTATTAATTACATGCATGATTAATGATTAATTTTCCATATATATTCTTGTTAGGACTTAAATAAAGAGTATATACAATAATTTTCATTCATTCATTTTCATTTGGCTCTGATCTGCAGTATTGGTAAAGCAGATTTCTTAAACACAATAGAGCCGCTACTTGCTGCTGCTGGGCATACAGATCGATTATTGAGGTTCAAAACCTTCGCAATAAGATTTGACGAACAAGCTTCAAAAAGAATAGAGTGGTTCCGTAAGATTGAGGTGATGACGAAAAGATTTCAATTCCATTTTTTTTAGTTTTTGAGCTTGTTCCAACCAGGTTGCATCTTTTATAATAGTACATTAATCTTTTTTTATTTATTAATTATTTAAAAACATAAATTCTAGTTTCTAATTTTCTTTTCTTTTTTTTTTTTTTTCAATTCAGAGACGATTTGGACGTAATAGTGATATTTATAAATCAATTATTGATTTGAAGCACGTGATAGGTTTCATGAATTTTTACGAGCGGGTTGGTCTTTCTTTTCTTTTTATTTTCTTTTCAATTTCTTATGCTTTATGTGCTATACATGGTTCGTTGGTGAAGTCTTCCTTACAATTCTTTTTGGCAACTGTTCTGTAGCTATGGTTACTTTTGGAAGGCCATGAAGATCTGTTTTTCGAGTACGTCGATTTTTGTGTCCAGCTCAGTTCTATTCATCTCTGAGGACTTGTTAAATGCTCATAGGCTTTGGTAGCCAAGTTACCTTAACATTTTTGTTTTTTTATTCACTTGTGGAATCCCCTTCATATAACAAATTTTGATGTGCTTTATTTGAATCGGCTATTTATTTCTTAGAAGCAACAAGTTAAGCCTTTTATTTCTTTGAGGGTGGATAATAATTTTTTTAATTTTAAATATTTTTTAGTTATTGAATAATTTTGTTGATAAAAATTCATCGTCAATTTTATTTTTTTTGGTAGATAGATTTGTCGACTCTTGAATTCTTTATAAAATTAAAAAATGATTTTTTATTCTTAAAAATAACATTATTATTAATCGGAGTAAACTTTTTTTTTATATCATTATATCATTTCTTTAAATACTTTCCTTTCAATGTGAATTGAATCGAAATTTACCGTATAATTTAACCAAAATTTACTACAATTAAAATTAAAATTCGATTCAATTTTTTATGAAATTGAATCGAAACTAAAATTTACACACCATAAACCAATTTTACCAATTAATTATCCTTAAACCAGATATAAAAAACCCGATCAATAACTACATTAAGATTTAGGAAAAGTATAAATAATCAATATTTTACTAATCAATAAATCACCTAATAAAAAATAAAACATCCGTAATCATTGTTTATAGAATGTTCATAATAAAAGAAATAGAACATTCAAAACCTAAAACAACCAACAATCAACCAACTTTGTATTTTTTATAAACAAAACATCTGAAACCTAAATAAATAGAATATTTAATTTAAATTGTTGATTGATATTATCTGAATTTTTATTAATTACCTAGTATTATTGTAATATTTATTGACATATTAAACTTGATTATAGATAAATAAATAAATAATCATTTAATATTGTGTTGTCATTTGATTTTTAATAAGAGAGATAATAATTATCATGAATTCATGATAATGATCCAAAAGTTATCAAGTAAAATACATATTTGACCCAACAATGTCTACAAAATAGAAATTCGATTAAGGTTTAATTAGGGTTCAACCCGCATGAAGAGTGAACCCACAAGCAAGTTGGACCGGTTTGGACCACTTTGGAGGAAGCTGACTCGAATTGGAGGCAAGTCACTAGCTACACCTTGATAAGTAATGACTTGGTCATGTATGTAGTAAATTAAAACCTATTTGAGATATGGCTTCCATAACTTAACCTCTAAATATATAAGCAGATTCGAACCCATGAAAAGAAGTGTATATGTTAGGTGGATGTACTGTAATATCTAGAATTGGGATTGTCAAATCCATGACAATAATAATAATAATAAAAAAAACCTCCAAATACATGGAACTTTCGAACTCTTTGTATATTTCTTAACTGTCACTCAAATAAATATCAAAACTGTAATTTATTTTGATCATCCCATTTATATTTGATAAACTTCATGATTTGGAGCAAGAGATGAAGAATTGAGCAAGAATGAAAGAGAGATAAGAGAGAGAGAGAGGAGAGTTTGTGAAGAATGTAGCATTCTTGCATTTTGAGAATTATTGAATCTAAAATGTACCATTGTGACTATTACACTATTCATACTAGTTTGACAAACTATGCTAATACCAAAAACAGAAAGCTTGTAACTTACTTCCTAACTAATTAAGCTTAACAACTTAATTACAATAATTCTTCTAGAACCCCCTTAGAATAGATAACAGCAAGTATCATAATCCAATAGCCTCCCTTAAGCTTAGAATGTGATATCATAATCCGAAACTGAACGCCTTGTATTAGGGCAAGTCCCCCAATCAGAAGTAATATGAATAGCAGATTAATTGTCACAAAAGAGGGTAATTGGCTTATCCAAAGTGAAATGCAAATCTTTCAAAATACAATCTAACCATCTACCTTCACATGTAGCCAAAGTAAGGGTTCGGTCTTCAGCACCGTGCAACAGTGTGTTGTTTTCTACTCTTCGAAAACAATTAATTATCCAAGAAAAAAGCAAAAACCCAAAACTGAATGCTTTGTATTAGGGCAAGTTTCCCCAATCAGAATCTGAATATTCAATAAAAAAAGAATCTTGCTCCTATAATATTTATTTCCTAAATTAGTTCTTATACATTTACATGTATATTTTTTATAGTTATGTCATTTTAATAAAGAATAATGTTATATTTATACATCTTTTTATTCTTTTTAATAGACATCAATTTTATATTTATATAAAAAATATTATTATAGATATTAATGACCGTATTTTATATGAGTATTAATTTAATATCTACCGAAACGACATGTGGATAGCAAATCGAAATTGATATTAGTTTACAGCAATAAGTGATTTTTCTTTTTATTTTTCACGAGGAGCGAGAGGTTGAATTTCTTAATGAATGGTTGAATTTCTTCCACACCACGCTGATGCCTGATGAGGAGGAAAATTCAGAGCAATGTTAGTGTTATGTATGTCGCTGAAGAATCGCACGATCATATTCTAAAGAATATTCTAAATATGGATAAGGATTCTACGATCCCTTCTAGGAGAGGATCATCATACACTAATAATATGGTCAACATCTACGTGTACCTACAATTTCCATGCATGTGGTAGAGGCCAAGATAGAGGGAGCGACAAGCTCGAAGCTTCTCTGATCTAATAATAATTCAAAAAACTAAACAAATTGATCGATGACCACATTTACATCACAGATAATGTATATATATATACCATAGAGATAATTTTAAGAAATTTTGTCATTGTCCTCGCTATATATCTTGTCACTAGCCTCAAATGTTGTAACTATTTTTTAGGTGTTTCATAATATATAATAATTTAATATTTTTAATTATTAATTTTAATTATAAAATTATCATAAAATATATACATAATTAAAATTATTAAATTATCATACATATATAATAAAGCATAATATTTGATGTTAAATTAAGGGCAAGTTACCTCATTAATCATTTTGGGGATCAATATTACCCAATTACACCAATCTAATATATATGATGCAATTGCACCAAATGCCAATTATATGGAAACCGTGGCAGCCAGAAGGGTTTTATGAGAAAAGTTGGAGGCTGCCACGGTTTCTTCATTTATTGCAAAAATTGAATGAAAACCGCGGCAGGGTGCCACGGTTTTTGATTGAGCTGCACCCTGCCACGGTTTTTGAAGAAACGTGGCTGCGAAGGTGTGTATAAATAGCAGAATATGTATCATTAGTTGAGATAGCGAGAAAGAGGGTATGGAAGGGGATGAGAGCTTTGTTGCTCTTGTTCACCACCATGGCAAAATTAAACACAAAAGTAGAGAGGGTGTTAAATTTACCGATAAGAGTCCAAGTAATATATTTATGAT
>JASCZI010091383.1:0-19911 GCA_036250425.1 Stylosanthes scabra | reverse complement strand
CAAGAGCGTAAGCCTCTGTAATCGAGGTAGAAGAAGCAGGAGAGGAAGAGAAGGAGGGTGAGCAAGAAGAAGGTAGCAATGCCGAGAGAAGGTTCTAGAGGGTTGAAGAAGCTGAAAGGCTTGAACTTTCGGAGGAAATCGTAGTGGGACTTCGGTGTCTGAGACTTGTTCATACTCATATCGCTGGGTTTTGCATTGGTTCACATGAAACCCAGAATTGAAGGTTTAAAAAAGGTTGAGACTTTAGAGGGAGAGAGAAAGTGGGGTCCAGTTACTAAAACGGCATTGAAGAACCCGACGAAGAAGAAGAAGAAAGAGAGTAGTGGTGGAGATGGGGCTGCTGAATGCTGATAATAACCGACCACTGTGTGAAGGAGAAAGTGGGAAGAGAGAGAGAGAGAGAGAGAGAAGAATAAGAATTGAATATTGCTATTTTCCTGTAATTTTTGGTCCCCATGGGCGCCAATTCTTTTATTCCTTTTTTAATTAATTAATAATTATTAATTAAATAAATTATGTATTATTTTCTTGTTAATTATCTTCTTGATCATTTTATTAAGTTTTAGGTTAAATTTAAGATTATTAAATTTTAGCCCATTATTAGAGAAAAAGAAAGATACATTTAAGATGAATATTAATTTTTATGGAATATGCTTGGGAGAAATAAAAATATGTTGGAGCATTTCATTTTGGGGGGACCTCAAGTGTTTTTTTTTAAGAAAAATAAATTGTTAATTTATAATTTACTAAATTGGTAGTTTATTTTGTTATAAAAATATAATATAACTAAAATGTGTCTTAAGGACACATGTTATGGTTAATAATTGAATTTTTTTATAGAAAATATATAAAATTTAATTTATTTTTAGAAGCATAAACAAACTAGTTATTTTCCTTAAAAAAAATTATTGAAACAAACGAGGGGAGTATGTGTTAGGGGTTGGAGGTGATTAAAATATTTTATCATTTCGTTTTCAACATGGAAGCAGCGCACCATTCTCCTTTGAATTGTAGACTTTGGAACTTTTTAATATCGTGACGTAGAAATGAGAAAGTTTAATACTTAATATTTTATTAATACTTCCAAAAACATGCAATAATAATACTCTAATTCTTGAGTTCTTATTTAATCATGCATGACATTTCGTAATTGTTATAGAGATTTTGCCAGCTAATTACTCAATAAGCCCATGCTTATTTAGACTATCATCTTCTCCGCACTACTTTACATCTATTTATTATTCTTTTTTTTCATCAATTTTAAAACGCGAATGCCATGTTTACATTGATGTCTATTTAATTGGTGTCGTGTTGAATAATGATCCTTTAATTTTATTTAAAAATTAATCTCATGAATCATGAATCACATAATAATAATGTTTGTTGCTATCATTAGATTGTCTAAACTAAAACCTGTACGGTACATTATAACTTTTGTTGCCTAACATTCAGGCTTCACCTTAATATTAAGACTTACATTATAAATTATAATATAATTATATTGATGGGAGGATTGAATTTCATTTTCAGATGATTGAGAAATTAAGTTATCATTTAGGGCATGGAGGGAAAATGTCGTTAAATGGCACAACAGACTGAGTAAGGTGTAGTTTTATGATTTCCTTAATTATAGAATTGCATATAATATACAGATACAGGCATCTCAATTTAATTAAATTAGGTCATGTATGGCACATCTATATATCGATCTCAATAAATGTACGAGTTGAGGATAGCCACTAAGAAAAATTAGATATATTCATATTGTTATATACATTTTTATATAGCACATATATTGGTGTACATACTTTTCATGCATATAACACAAACCCAATTTATTAACAAATTGAATTAGCTAATGAAATTGGTTTTAATAATAATAATTAAAAAAATATAGGTAATTAATAATTTTTAAATCAATAAATCAGTCAATAAAAAATAGAATATTCATAACCATTATTTATAAAACATTCATGATCAAAGTTATAGAACATCCAAAATCTAAAATAACTATCAACAAACTTTAAAAACACAACATTCGAAATCTAAAAACAAAACATTGAAAACCTAAAGAAATAAAACATTTAATTCAAGTTGTTGACTGATGTTGGCTAAATTTTTATTGATTACTTAATAATAATAATAATAATAATAATAATAATAATAATAATAATAATAATAATGTGGCATTTGAATCTTGAGCTTTTATTTTGTATGGTGGACCCATAGTAGGAAGCTAAGCATGGAAAATGGTGTTTCTATGTTTAGGATTGATTTCGAAACTCACTTAATATGTTAATAATTTTAGTCACCCAAAAAAAAAATATGTTAATAATTGAGGAAGGGGTGCTTAATTATGACTTAACCCTTCGCTTTCAGCATTAAAATAGGCAGCATGGCCACCTTCTATTGCTGATTAAGTTGCTGCTCAAATCATCACGAGATTTATATATCTTTATAAAAAAAACAAACTAATATATTATGATCAATAGAGAGTCAATTACAGATGATAACTCATATAAATTTTGAATGAGAACTTAATATAAGAACTTAATATTGAATATATGAATTACGGATGATAAGTCATATAAATTTTGGATGATAACTTTATTATTGGCTCTCTAATAACTCTCTAACGTGGATTTCATAGCATTATTCTATCTTTCTATACTTCCAATATTTAGTATTTACTTTATGCCAATTTTTTTTTTGGAGTTTGGAGGACAGGGTATTAGTATTATAATTTTTTTTTTATTATTATAAACGTATATAGCGGAAGTGTTGTTAGAAATGGGCTCAAACCCCATAGGGAAACTAAATGGGCTTATATACACTAAGTGTCTGATCCAATTATCGAAACTCAGTATTCTTATACAAAAAAAAATAACCAGTATTCATTTTGTTTTTAAGTTTCCAATTTTTAAAAATATTATAATGAAAAAGATTGAAATTTCTAGGTTTGTTTTTTCTTTTTATATTTACACCGCCTATTAGGTGCAGACATACGAGATAAATTTATTACTTGCTCTATCCTTAACTTGTCATCTTAATAATACTTTACAATAACACGCAAACAATAATTAGCATAATAAAAGAAAAAAAGTTTAACAAAATGATCGATTTTACTCAATCTATATCGTTTTTTAAAATGTTAAATCTTTTGAAAATCAAATTAATTCATATTTTTCTTTTCCATAAGAAAATGGTGGTGGGAAAGGCACATGGAAGTTGCCAATTTTTGTGTGACGTTGATGTAGTAGATCCAAAGTGTTGGTCCCAAATAGCCACGACACACGTGGAAACTTTTCCCATAATCCTTGCTTTCCTTTTGGTTTTTGTTCATCTTCTTACAATGCAGAATCACAGGTAGATTGCTGAATTTTATGAGAATCTTTCTTGATCAAATAAATTAATTTAAAATTGACGGTGCTACTAATATTCTAATTGTAATATTCTTTATAGTGTAAGAGCTTTTGCTTGCATCATGTTAACACATGCATGATCATAGTATGATTGTCCTATTTGACCACACAAGACATTCTCTTATGACTCAAGATTAGTTACGGTGGAATTGGAGTTAAACCCATTTTGTCCTTGAAATTGATGGGCATCGAATTAATCTTCAACTTTTTAATTGCACTAATATAATTTTGTTAGAATAAATACAACACTGTAAAAAAAGTATTAAGGACTAATGCAGTATAATTTTTCCAATGTCAAGAATTATATTGTGCAATTAGAAAGTCGGGGACTAATTCATTGTAGCCCGTCACAGGGACAAAATGGGGTTTAAGTCGGTGGAATTGGTTAACAATTTTGAAAGATTAAACAAGAGTAAGATGATGAACTCAAATACCATTTTCAGAGGACAAAGTACCAGAATGTCATAAAAGCAGCAATGCCACTCAAAATACAAAGCCTATCAAACCTACTTTGATTTCTCATCTTCTCCTTCTTCAACTCATTCTGCACTTTTGAATACATGTGACAAGACTCAAGTGCATCACCATAGTTTTTGCTCCTTTGGCAACTAAGTGCTCTCTTAAGAATATGCAAACTGTTTCTTCCATTAACATGAGCACCTTCTATGTCTTCCAACTGCATGCTCAATTCGGTTAACTTAAGACTAGTTTCAGTCCCCTCTGATTCACTTTGGACAAGTCTAAACTTCATGATAAGGATGCATTCTACCACTTGGCAAGGAAGAATCTCCTTAGCCGGTAGAATCGATCCGAACCGAACAACAAAATCATTATCTGATGGCCAATGCCTTTGACCACCAAGAGGGAACCAACTAGAAAGATTTGCAGCTTGCTTGATTTTCCTGTTTACAACAATCCAACTCAGCCGGAGCCCGTCGCGAAGCTCCTGCCAAAGCTTCCCATCTTTCTTTTCCCTTTCCATGGATGTAATTGCAGGCAGACCATCAGATATGGAAAGATTCACAGCTCCATTGTTGTGATCTTCTGTATCTGCATAAGCAAGAATATCAATCTGAAAAGGGCAGTTGTAGAACCAATCATCATAGCCATTTGCATTTGGAATTCCCAACACAACTTTGGAACAGATTGGTTTCTCCTTGAACCTGATATCTACAATAGAAACAAAGTTTGATGGAGAGATGCTCTCTGATTCAATCCAATCATCAGGGTAGTCAAGGTTGTTGTTGTGATGAAACTCCACAAGATCCTTGTTTACAAGAAGTGGAAAACTGTCTGCATAGAATTTTCTGAATCCACCAACAGAAGAGATTAAGCTTTTGACATCTTCTCTGTTGGTTGAAGGCCACATAGATGAACATACATTTTCCCATAAACTCTCTTCTTTTGAGATGGAGCAAAGTGCAGCACAAGTGCACGCCGCGCTTGCCAATGTCGCGCCATCAAGCCTTCTTAGTATGTCATAGAAGAGATCACTGCTTAATGACATGGCCATAACACTCTAACTGTCGAACAAACATAAATCAAATAAGAACCAAAGAAACAAACCTGGTCTGTTTTACAAACATGACCAACACAAAAGTTGTAAAACACTGCCTGATTCATCTTTAGACATTCAATATCCAAACATTGCCATGAACATCAATGTTTTAACTGTTTTAAGGTATAAAAGCTAATAACCCCAAAAGAAAAAGGGAAAAGTAAAGATATCATTCCTAACATAGAATCAAGAATGTAACATGAGGCAGGAAACATCCCACCCAGATTTCAAATCTTGTGGTGCCTCAACAAAATCAGTAAGAAACTGGTATATATAGAGACTAGAGACCCCAATTCACTGGATACATGCTAGCATAAACTCTAAAATTGATTAATAAATAAATAAATAAAAATGGGACTTTGGAGAAGGAAGCCCAATTTCAAGATAATTTCTGAATTTGTTCCAAAAAAAAAAAAAAAAAAAGAATTATAAAACTTTTGCAATTGAAACACATAATAATCAGAAGGCTGAAAATTGAAATCCAAACCAAATGGTTACTTTAGGGATTAATGACATTATTAATAGAAGGAGTAGAATATGGCAGACAAGAACAGCACAAGTCATGATGTAACATTGAAAAGAAGGAACATTGTGAAAATATCTCCCAATACCAAATAATGATCCATACATGCAAAATACCAACCAAACTATGCAGCATAAAACAAACAAATATATATGTATATCTTTATGTTTGCATCACACACAAAAGAAACAACAAACCTGAAAAAATGTAGAGGCACAGAGGAAGAAGAACAGCAATGGAGAGACAGAGACAGAAGCAGAGGCAAAGTGAAAGTGAAAGAAAGGAGAACAATTAACAAACACTATATTGTTGCTGAGAGAAGAAGATCAAAGATCCCTTTCAGTTTCGCTTTCATTCGCATTCTTAACAAGATTCCTCAACCATATAAATTTTGACACATCATGCTCATTAAATTTTCATTAGTTTTTCTCCTCAATACACATCATGCTAGCTAGCTACTTATAATCTGTATGTAATATTTTATTATAAAAAACTTAATTGATAATTTTAACATGGATTTATTTATTTATTTGAATTGTTGTTTGCTTATTGTGATATATATTGTTTTCCTTTGAAAATAAAAATGGTTAGAAATGATAAAATATCTGTTTCTGTTACCAAAATGGTGTAAGCCTGGTCACATTCTTTAAATGTTTTAAGTCTTGTTTGGTAAAGAATGGGAACTTTGTAACTACAAAATCAAGATAGATACACAAAACTAATAAATTATATTTATTTTTGTCGTGCTTGGTAAAAGAGAGTGACCACTGATATAATTTTTTGGTGTTTATTTTTTATTTAGGTTGAGATTCACTTTTATTCTAAGAAAAAATGATGATAAATCACTATAAGATACTGAAAATGTTTAAGGGTCGGTATCAAACTATAAATGTGGAATGTTGTGAAGGGTGTGATATAAATATGAAGGAAGCAAAAAGCAATATATAATAAGAGAGTCTAAAGAGGAAGATGAAGTGTTCTTGATCTGTCATAATTGCACTTGTGATCATATTTATGACCAACCAAACCTCTATACTTTGATCATTTTGTAATGTCTGTTGTTTTAGTAGGGGCCAGGTCTAAAGATTCTGAGTTCCCTTCACAGTCGGTGGGATTCATTCAAGGAATACTCGAAATTGATCTATTTGTTATGGAATATTAATTAATTTATAAATTTATGAAAACTAAAATAAGTCATTGGTTTACATTGAATAAAATCTTAATAAATGAATTTTTTGTAAGAACTTTTGCATGTATAATACAGTAAAAGATTGTCTATGTTAAGTAGCTTTTGGAAGAGAAAAGATTGAATTAAATTTGTTATTGTGTTTGATTTAAAATTTATTATGAGACAAGAATTGGAAAATTAAAATTGAATTATATAATAAAGAAACACAATACTGAATTTCAATTCCAGTCCTACCTTAATATAAAACCAATCAGAAAGATGAAATACTGATTTTTCACAAATCAGAACTCCAATTATACAATAATTACAACATAAAGCAATAGTTAGTGTTAGTGTGTTACCACGTACACGAGAATTAAACTAAAATTACTTAGGCTTACATGAATAACAAACAAGTTTTGATGCTTGGTACATTTTGACAGACAATATCTGCTTCAATTTTAAATATAAGGGGATCCATGAATTTAGTTTGCTATAGCCTATATTTATAAATATATAAAAGAGTTGGGCAAAGAAAAGTGCAATACTAACATGTACTACTTACTAACATCCTACACATGGTGATTGGAGAGATTTGGTTATCATGTTTCAATTTTCGTTTTTCACCCTTCATTAGAGCATAATAATAAACGGAACATGGGATAAGAGAATGAAGACAAATTCATGGCTTGAAGAAGAAAAATAGTGTATATGGATAGTTTAGAGCATTCAAATATATTAAAACTCTCAGTGTAGACAATTCAATTCTAAGGTGTAAGATGATGCAGAATAGCAATAAGGTGGAATTGCATTGCATCCTGAATTAATAATAACAAGTCCAATGTTCCACTAAACGGAACAACAAACAAGACACAGAGAGAGTTGGATGTTTTGTTCAGAATACATCACAAATTCCAAAGACGAGAAAAGCAAAGTAAAGGAAATAAGGGAGACGCCACGTGGACCTGGGGTGGGTTCAGGCCTCAGGTTCAGGTGCAGGTGGGGGAGGGGGAGGAGGAACAGCCTCATCGTCGTCAGGGTCACGAGCGGGGTCGGACTTGTCTATGTTGGAGCGGGTCTTGCTCAGGAACGGCTTCAGTGCCAGTTCTATGGCTGCCCACGCCAATGCTAGGGCTCCAACAACCACCACCGCATCTTTCGCCTTTCCCATCTTCCTTCTTCTTCTTCTTCTTGTTAAGATTGAGTGTGTCACGTGGCTTGTGTGTTTTGTAGTTACAAGGGAGTGGGGGATGATGTTGATGATGGTGTTGTGGTGGTTGCGTCTTGCGTGTGTGTGTGTGATGCTTGATGCTTGCTCTCTACTCTCAAATTAGTCACCGCCACAATTTCCCAATCCCCATTTCTTCCTTACACTAAATTACAACACACTTCTTTGTCTTTTCTTTTCAATAAATTCCCCCTTTACTAATTTGTGGTGCCGGGATATACCATTAATGTAAAACAAAGTTAACATCATATAAGTCAGCATTTTAGTACTATGTTTTTTTTCATATCTACTGTGTGAAATTCTTGAAACCTTTCATTTTCGTTTAACACTAAAATGAAATTCATATCATGTTGAACGAGCATAAAATAAAATAGAATCAACGTCCTCACATTATGTACTATTTGTACTATTTTAAAGTAATGCATTTCTTAACATGCAGAAGGTATCCACGATCCAGTATCCTCATTTGATGTGGCATAAGTTCAAATGTCACAGGGTAATCACTTAAAAGGTCTTAAATTAACACAACCACCAAGACTAGGAGCAAGGGCAATCCCCGGTCATTCCTTTAACTTCTTCACCTTATCCCAAAGCTACATATATGGGAATGTTTCAGTTGAAACTTGAGAGGAATTAGGCATTATCCTACAGGAAGGAATTATACACTAAAAATAACTGATATAAGAAATAGGCAACATTGACAGAGTCATGACTAATGAATAATAACACTCCTTGTATGTCTTTGAAACCTCCCAGAAAATTTTCCTACAAAAGGGTGTACAACCAAGTTCCACATAACTCGTGACAATGCAACTTAACGGCCACGACCGCGTCCACGTCCACGTCCTCTTCCCCGTCCTCTCCCCAACGGCTTCCCTGCAAATGAAGTAAAATATTTGAAAACCAGAAATCCAATATAACAGGCAACCTAAACATAAGTAGTCTATTTGGAAAAATATTGCAGTGTCAACAAAAGAATATACTGTACCAGCAGTTGCCTTCTTGGGCTTGACTCTTGGAGTCTCTTCCACTAGTAAAGTCTCGAGATTCAAGCTGTCTGGAAGGATGTAATAACGAATGTTGTTGCCTCTCACACTCAGATGATCCAGAGTCACTGGGTTTTTCCCTTTCAGGGTTAGTTTAACTGTTTTCAAATGTGTATTCATACTGATATCAACACCTGTGGCATAGCAACAAATTTGAAGGATCAGCACAACTACAGCTTCAAAGTATTTTCCTTCCCCATCCCCTCAGAAAAAAAGGTTAAGATAAATCAAATGGCAAGACATGACTAACATGAATTTGCTAGATAAAGGTGAGGTGATGATTGCTTAATTAGATAGTGTTTCACTTTTGAACAATAAAAAAAAGTAGAAAACTAGCAATGTGTTGCTCAATTGTAGACTAACAAACCCTCAGAAACTATGTTCACTAAGTAAACTATAAAACATTCGTTAATAGTGTTCAGACACAGTTCAGGCACTCAAAAATTCAAAAAGATATCATATCTAAAATATTTTGTAACTTGAATGTCTCATGCTTATGCAGGTTAAACTAAATCCTATCCTATATCAAGTTTACCTGCGAAGATCTACTTCAATCATAAGGGATACTATTTCAAATATGCTTAAGACTGTCAACAATATAAAGAACTAGTGAAACTACCCCCAACTCCATGAAACAAAATATCACCCTCTATTCTGCTCCACTTTAGGGATTTCAAAACATACTAGTTACATCATAAGTTGAAAGATATATGCCAATAAAAATGAAAATAATCCCCACCATACTAATATGTTAGATGGCCCATGAATAAGACACAGAGCTAGTTTTGGTATCACAACTAACGTCACAAACATAACTCCCCAGTACTTAAGGAAGAATGTGCAATTCAAAGTTCAAAGTGAAAAGAAGTAACAGATTATAAACATCAGAATCTGCCTCTTGGTTGGAGAGACATATATGGAATCAATTGGGTATTGAATACAGAATGCAAGTGTAATAGACAATGTCCAACGTCAAACCCTAATTCATAGATGGCTATTGGCTGCCAATTTCAGTAAAGAGATAACTAACACAAAAATTCTGGTAACACCCAGTGGATGGCACGAGAACTCGGCAACTGCATTATATTAAGCAGTTGGTTTCAATATGCAATTCGCAAATGGAATAAAACACTAACAAAGCAGTAAGCTACATCAAAAATGTTGAATCGTGAAGCCAGGCTAGGGTTTAACGAAAAACAAGCAACAAAATCCAGAAGGGAAAAGAACTACAATGGGAGAAAAGTGACGAACCTGTGATAGTGCCATGGACAATAGTACCGTTCTTGAGCTCGATTGAAACGGTTTCATTGTTCAACTTCATGAGAAACCTGCACAAGTATTCACGGAGCTTTCAGCTTCAGATTGAACGAAAATAAAGAGAGATAGTAAAAAAATGAAAGAAACGCAGAGAGAGAGAGAGAGAGGGAGGGAGAGAGGTTGAAACCTAACGAGCTTCATGGCTATTGGCAGTGGCAGAGACCGAAGGAAGACGAAAGCTGAAAGGAAGCGAGTGAGGTTTTGGGCTCCAAAAGGACAATGGTGTACATGAACTATAAACTGCTCAAAAACTAAAAAAATAAAGAAAGAAAAATAAATATACACCAAAGCTATAAAATTATTTTTTTTTTAAAACTATATGGGTTTAGATTATTTCCTTACGTCTTATCGTGTCTTTTGGAGAGTTTGACATGACCACATCTTCTTCGTGGCGCCTCAAAATTTGAATCCAAACTAGACATTTAAACAACCAAAATCATCTACCATTTATGCAAGAGATTTGGTTGCTATAAAATTAACTTTTGTATTTACAAAAGATAATTTATTAATTTCATAACAAAATCATCCTTTATTTTATTCATGGAAAATTTTTTTAAATAAATAAAATTAAAACCATATTTACCAAAATTCGCTGTTTTAAAAATATTTTTCGTCTCTATTACTTGGGCTAAATTTTTTTTTTAAAAAATTACATCAGTACCGGTCTAAGGCGATACTGAAATGAATCCAGTACCGTCTTACATCGGTACTGGATTAAAAAAATACAAATTTTGAATTCAAATCAACTGAGTAATATTCATGAGAATACGGTTGAATAATTCTATTCTAACTCTCAATAATTATTCACTCTCTGCTTCTCTTCTCTCTCTTTTCTCTATATCAATATCATCATTCAATACACATAACTACTCGTAATAAATTTAAGTCATTTTAGTAGCTTTGGTAATGGAATATTAAGATGATTGACTTTTTATGTTTTAGTTTGGTCAATATTTTGAAAGTAAATAATGTGAATTATAAAATATAAAAAATATTACAGATAATTTTTTTTTTTTAATATCTAATACATATACACATATGAAAAACAAGATTATGAGCAAATTTTTACTATCCCATTCAAGCTTTTTTTTTATTTTAAAAAGAACATTTTCTATGTAATTTTCAAATTATAAAATTTTTAAATTTAAAAATAAATATTAAATGTACTCCTTATGCAAATACTTTTTTATTTTATATTGAAAACCACGCCAAAAATTCAGTACGAGTAATAGATTGGAAATTGATAAATATTCTTTGTACAATGAATTTTGATAAATATTATTTTTATTTTATTTATTTAAATTTTTTTCCTTTTATTCATAACTAAATTTTTTAATATTTTAATTTTTTTCACTGTGGATACAAAGGTGTAAAATGAAATATGATGCAAATTTAATAAATAAAAAGAAGATAAAAAAAGGAAAGTGGGGTAATGTCGGTTACTACATGAGGGGATGACGCCGATATATCCTAAATCATAAGCAAAGCCGCAGATCTTCCAACTGCAACAGACTCTCTCATCTTCCCAAACATCAATTCACTATTTCCCTAATTCCAACCAAAAACCCTAAATCCGATTCTTCCTCACTTCATTCCTTTTCTCTTTCTCATCAATCCTCAACTCCTATGAGCTACCACGCGGTACATAATATAATATTCTTCTTCATTCTCCATAACTACTTTATTTCTCTCTCCGTTTTTTTTTTTTTTTTTTTACTTTTTACTTTTGACCTCATTATTCTCTTTCGGATTTGTGACTCACAATTCTAGTTCCATGGTTGACAAGCATCACGAGTAGTTATTAGTAGCACGAGAAATTCTAATCACCAGAAACAAAACCAAGTCAATTGTTGTTTTATACTAAAAACCATGGCATGTCCTTCTTTCTCGACATTCGAGCACAGTTTTTGTGATTATTATCACACCTCAGTTGCCATTCCACAATTTAATACATAAGACAGTATCCAATTTGAAAACTTCACCACACAATAGCTTTTGTTTACATAAGTAGAATTGTTTGAATATCGGAATGGAATTGTTTTGTTTGTTGATTTTGCTGTTTACTTTCGTCAATGAACTTCAAAGTGGTATTTTTTTTATGAAACTTTTTCTTTTTTAAGCATAGAGAATGCACCTGTTATAAATGTTATTGTCATACCATTGGATTGTTGATGAATTGTCATTTTGTTATCATAAATTTCTATGCTTGGTTTGTTTTTCTTCTAATAGTAAGTTCTCTATGCTTCAGAATAGGGAAGAGGGCCGCAGAGGTTGGAAAAGGAAGGCCCCGGAAATGAGACATTGGGAGAGAGAACAGAGGCCTTACAATTCCAATACAAACTCTAGACCTTACGATAGAAACATGGTTCCTCCTGGTAGGTTCTTCTTCTTCACCCTCTCTTAAGCTTAAACACATTATACAGAGATTTAGTCTCGAATATTGAAGAGTGAAGACTATATTCGTGCTGCAGAGATGTTTTATTATGCTTTCACCTTCTTGTAGTTTAAGAACTGTGACATTGCATTATTCTTTAATTTTCTGTTTTCTCATTTTGAATTTGACTTTTCAAATTAAACGATAGCTCTAAATAAATGAAGCTACAAATAACCATTAGCTTTGAGAGATTATGTGTTTGTTTTTCCTATATGTGGCATAATTTCATTGAAGATGACTCTGGATTTGAATATAATCTTTGTTCAATGTTCAATATGAGTGAATAGTTTTGTGGTATTCTTAACTGTATGGTGTATATGGTTTTGAGATGTTGATTGTATGATTTCAAATACTCATTGATTTCTTCAAAAAAAAAAAAAAAAACTCATTGATAGTCTTATTATTGTTTAGTTAGAATTGATTTTGTAAGTAAAGTGATTTATGTTTGAGCTTTAAAAGTTAATATGACAAAAAATAATATACTTTTAACATTTCTCAGAATCAGTAATAGAGGGAAGAAATGATTTTGATCTACTAGAGCCAAACAACATAAAGAAACTGAAAACCAAACACACTAATAATGTTGTAGCTATTGTTTTGTTCTTTTGTTAACTTTGATTTGAAGTTATAAGTTGATCCTGCAGGTTGGTTAGGCTGCCCACCACATGGTCAAGAACTAGGATTCATAATACCTTCAAAGGTCCCACTCGGTGAATCCTTCAATGATAACACCCTAGGTCAGAAATATACTCCCAAGCAAGCAATTCTTCAGCAACAAGCATTAGGTAGAGAAGTAAGTATAGGAAAAGCACAAGGTCCATCATTTTGGACTATCTAGAATTCTAGATATACTATTTGTTGAATCAACAGTTGGGGAAATTAGATACCATTGCAATTTAAGAGTATCATATGTTGTTTTGAATACACTATGCTCCATGCATAACATGTTATGAGTATTCTCTATTTTACAGTCCTGTATGCAATTTGTTGAATCTAGCCTCATGATGGTCTACTCTATAATTTTGCAGCTTGGTTTAGTGCTTGATCTGACAAATACTAATCGTTACTATCCAGTTTCAGATTGGACAAATGAAGGGATTAGTCATGTTAAGGTAGCATATGATCTTTTATGCAATTGTTTTACAAATGCTGGTTGCAATTGGAATTTTGAGCTTTTGGCTTGCTTATGGCAGATAAGATGCAAGGGAAAAGATTCTGTGCCTGATGATGAATCTGTAAAAAAGTTTTGTGACGAGGTAGCATCCATTTGTAACATTGATTTGCTTATCTGTTATGTTTATGGCCATTACATTTATACATTATTTTGATCGCTTCTCAGAGTGTGATAGTCAATTATTCTCTTGTTGGTAGCCTAGGAATGGTGGACAGTTCCTGATATCTCACTTGAGGTTTTATGATTTATACCTGTTAGACATTCTTTTTAGGTTCTGGATTTTTGCTCCCGAAGAACAAATACAAAGAAATATATACTTGTACATTGCACGCATGGGCATAACCGTACAGGTTATATGATTGTTCATTTTCTTGTGCGTACAGAATCCATTTCCGTGACTGAGGTGAGGAACATCTAAGGAAAGTTAATAGGTTGCTTTCGAATACCTGCTTCACTCCAATAATTGATTTGTTGTACATATTTTCTTGTGTATTTATCTCTCAGGCAATAAATAGATTTGCTCAGGCTCGTTACCCAGGAATTTACAAGCAGGATTACATCGACGCCCTATATATGTTTTATAATGAAAAGAAGCCTGAAGATTTTGTTTGTCCTCCGACTCCAGAATGGAAAAGAGACTGTGAAACGGATTTTGATGGTGCTGCTGTCCCAGCTGTAAACAGTTATAGAGATATGCCTCCGCAGGTGCATGCGGTAGAAAATTATGGAAATGTTCCTCAGCAGGTATATCAGTAGTTCGGTACTCAGTAAATGCTCCTTATTGAATCTCTTCTTAATTAACATCACTTTGAATGGCTTTAGTTAGTTTGCTCTGTTGAAATCTTTTTGGGAAAAACCTTCCACTTATTGCTGGGAGTTATAGTTACCTGTGGCTTTTTCTTCCTTTTGGTTTTATATTCTAGGAGAATACCATGAGGAATGAAGTATTGACAAATGATGATGTTTTGGGAGATTCCATTCCTTCAAGTCAGCTGCATACAATGCAAGAAGTTTGTTATCAACTGCTCAAACTAGGCTCAGGGGTGGGTTTATGAATTGGCTTTTAACCTATTTTGTATTTTTGCAGTTTAATGTTTCCATTAGAATAGTTTCTTAATCTTTCCTGCTATAGTTTTCTATTTTAATATCATTCCATATGAATGCTTTACCTATTTAATTAATGGGTTTTGCTTTCATTTAATTGCCATTCCTGCATCTTGAAGAAATTAAAATAGGTTCGATTAAAACAATTATGTGATTTGGAAACTTCAGTGTCAGTGTCTTGCACATAATTTATATCATGATTTGATTGTGTTATGTTTGGCTCATTCTCTTCGATGTTATCTCTTGCTAGGGGAGAGGACGTCCGCAGTTTCCTGGATCACACCCCGTTTCTTTGAACAGGTTAAATTAACTGCATTTGATCATTGATTTTCATTTCTATTATACTGAGATATATAGCTCAAGGATAGTCTTACTATAATCACGTGAATCTGTGATGAACATTCATATGGGGCAGTCAAGTTGAAGGGAGGGGACAACGTATTGAATACATTTTGATAAAATTTTATTTTTTAGGTAATCTTTTATTTGCCAACCAACATCAGGTTACCTTGTTTTCTGCAGTGAAAATCTACAACTCTTAAGACAGCGGTATTACTATGCCACTTGGAAAGCTGATGGAACTCGTTACATGATGCTGATTACTTTTGATGGATGTTATCTGATCGACAGAAAGTTTCTCTTCCGAAAGATCAGCATGCGGTTTCCTTGCAGATACTCAAGTGGGGTATGCATTTTTATTCACTTTACTGTTATTACTGTTAGTATCTTGATAAATTTTTATTTCAGATCCATTGCTTTTATTTAATTATTTTAATAAAACCATTTCAAGGGTACACCTGAGAAGAATCACCACTACACATTACTTGATGGAGAGATGATTATCGACACGGATCCACATACACATAAGCAAGAGAGAAGATACCTCATTTATGATCTGATGGCAATTAATCAAGTCTCAGTAACAGAGGTATTTATTTGACCATTGTGGTGTCTATATTTTGGTTGCTTAATCGTATACATTTTACTATTCTGAATTGTTGAAAATATCTATTAATCCTTGTTTGATTTTGGGGTTTTCAATGTCTATCAGTAGTGGGTGTCTAAAGTAGATGATATTATAGATAGGTTATTTGTTATTATTACTGAATTTATGTACCTCCTCCGAAGAATCCCAAATGAAAATGAGCTCCTGTAAGCTTTCTTGTTGAATTTGGAACTAGTTCTGATTCTTGGGCCATGGGTTTCCGTGAAAATTTCCAACCTCAATTGTAGAAAAAAATAAAAGAAATACTCCATATCTTTAGTTTTCAAGATAGACATCACATAACAAATGTAGGAAAAAAATGTTGCATAGTTATGGAAGCCGCATCTTATCAACTAAATGGTGATGCAGTAAGTTTTATTTAAGAACAGTGATACAGTCAGATGCTGATCAACAATGTTAAGCTTCCGATTGAGCATGATTATTGACTGCCAAAAAAAAAATGTGTGTTTGAAAAACAATTTCTATCTAATGTTTGCAGCGTCCATTCTACGAACGGTGGAAATTGCTGGAGAAAGAAGTAATTGAGCCTCGTAACATGGAACGAGAGGCTCTTTCCAAGAGTACAAATCCTTATTACAGATATGACTTGGAACCATTTAGTGTATGTATAGTGATACTATTCTACTTTAGGGGCATTTTCCAAGGGGGTCAACTTCATGTTATTGTGCTTTTTTTTCAGGTGAGGAGGAAAGGGTTTTGGTTACTTTCTACCGTGTCAAAGCTCCTTCATAAATTCATTCCACAACTCTCACATCAATCAGATGGTCTGGTGTTCCAGGTCATAATTACTATCTTTTAAAGCTTGAAACCCTCCAAGCATAGATTGATTCTGGTTGAATAGATGCTATACCAATGCACAGTTCAATTTTTTCAGTTCTTCCTGCTTCAATATTTAAGTTACTATTAGCTACTGAGTAAAATGTAGATATAGATGTACCCTTGTATCAGTGAAGAATGACCGACTAACAAAATACTATCAGTTCATAAATATGCGTAGATGCTGTTTTTCTCAATATTTTCTGTTCTTATTGATGTTTGATTCTACAGGGTTGGGATGATCCATACGTCCCTCGCACACATGAAGGCCTTTTGAAGTGGAAATACCCTGAGATGAACTCCGTTGACTTCCTCTGCGAGGTTGTATAAATGCCTTTCGTCAAGTTAAGAAGAACTCCCCATCATAACAATCCAAATATATTGATGATGTCTTCTTTTACAGGTTGGAGCAGGTGGTCGCCCCCTTCTTTATCTGTTTGAACGCGGAAGGAAGAAGTTAATGGAAGGGAATAGAGTTATTTTTAAAGGTTTGTTGGCCCTCTGTATAATTTGATACCACCAAGGAAAACATAGTTCTGAACTCTGATATATTCTCTTCCCTTGAAACCATTTGCAGATGCATCAGATATTTATTCCTATTCAGGGAAGATCATTGAGTGCTATTGGGACAATGAAGAGCGTCACTGGGTCTGTATGAGGATCAGATTTGACAAAGCCAATCCAAATGAGATTAACACCTACAGAAAGGTTTATTCTTGGTTTCCTCTCTCACTCTTCTGTATTTGGTTTAATTAGTTAATGTGAAGAGCCTGTTAAACAAGTTTACTTCTTAAAATTAATTGGATGACACAGGTAATGCGAAGCATAAAGGATAACATTACAGAAGAGTTGCTGTTGAATGAGATCAATGGAATCATTAGCCTACCCTTATATGCAGACAGAATACAAAGGGATATCAAGGCTCACCAGAACACCGTCTTGTCGCGGCGCAGATAATCGATAACAACTATAATTATCAAAGCTAAGCATTCGACTGCTACGTTAATTGAACACCAAAAAAGACTGCTAAAACCAGGCGCTGCCGGCGGAACTGTGCATTTTTGTTTCCAAAGTCATCATTGTTAGTTTGGCTTTCCATTCTTAGCCTCATTCCTTGAGTATCTTGGGCAAGAGATCTTGGTTATAAGATTATTTGGGGATTTTAGGTTATGATCGCTGTTGTATATTAGCAATTTTGTCCATTTTCATCATTCTTTTCCTTTTCCTATAGATAGCGATACTCTGTTCATCAATTTGTACCGTCAATTTTATCCCCAGAGGTAGTGCTTTTTTAATGAGCTGATAGTTAAAAAAAATAATTCCACTACGGACGAGTTTTTTTCTCTTCCCATTGTTGAGTTATTCTATAGTGTTTTTGCCTATGGGATCTTGTTCTTATAAATGTTGTTTAAAGTATTAAACTTGAAATTGAGTGGGTTTAACTGAACTTTAAAAAACTGTTCAAGAAATGAAGAATGGTATATACTTATAAATCATTTAGAGATATAAAATTTGTAATACACATTTTTATGGCTAGAAATTATTGTCTAGGGTGTAAACATTTATAGCTGAGTGATCAAATTAACATTATATTTGATAAGTTGTAGGTTTAGGGATGTTTTACTTATACTATAAATTATATTTGAGATATATGGAACTTATAATAGAAAGAGAAATAATTTTGGTTATGATTATTGTATTATCGTTTACATGCATGTTTGAGAAGAAAGTTAATAAACAATAAAATGATGTAGGTAGAGAGCAGGGTCGGGACTGAAACACTGTATTATTATATTTATGAATACGAGACACATAACATGGTTGATACATAGATATTTAAAGACAGAGATATAGATATACTCTATACTTTATTTCATAATTCTTATAGACGGTGAGTGGTGCACGTTATGCATAGTTTGCGATCTTACGTGGAAGAGAGTAAGAATCGCAACAATACACAATGATTCCAAGAAAGCAAATATCATGGCATGTGCTCAGATCTCCTCCTTCACCCAACACATAATAATGTCCTCCTCCGTTAATTGATTCCAACACTTTTGTTATGCTTCCTGCATGCATGAACGTTACGTATATTTATTATATTCCGTATGAATTTAACTTAAATATTGATCTGAATATAATTATATATTACCTTGTGTTGCATCAGCTTCAAATGGCTTATTATCAGTAGCCGCAGCAGCATAGGTGAAAAATAAGCACATCATGAAAGAGGCCTTCATGGTAGTATTCATCTTTAATATAATTTGATATAAATAGAGACTAATATAATTAAAATGTATGAGATGAAGTGGAAGATGAGAAAACCTGTGGGAATGTGTGCTCTATTTATAAGAGTAGTGGAGCCTGCTAGGGAGAGACATGCATATATTTGGTAGTTAGGAGGGGTAGTTGAGCATGAGAAAAACTTTGATGTGGCTGCTATGGCAAGTAAATGAATTAAAGGGACGATCTTTTTTACTTCATTCTTCATAGCTATCATTATATTGACTACTCATACTACTGGCTTGTCTGCATAAGAATAAGAGATACACGTTTTCGTAATAACTTTAATTTTAAACCAATATATTAAAAATATAAGTCGCACAATATTTTTCTTTTTCTATTAACTTTTTCAATGTATTCAGCTTTGGGAGAAACTCATGTATACAGTAGATATATAACAAGTTCAAAAATCACCATTTAGTGTTGTTTTTTTTTTCTTTGCACGTGACATAATAAAATATTAGAATTAATTTACTATATTATTATATAGCTACATACATCCCTTATTTTTTTTATTTTGATTTTTGTGTTAATATATATTATTTTTGTATTATACGTAATTAATTTTATACTATTATATGTTATATTCATGTGTTTTTTAACTTTTTCTTTGCTAATGTTAACATTTTTCATATATGGACATGTAGTATTACCGAAAATATTATGTATTCTGTGTATAAATATAGGGTATATATGTAATAACCACCTTCTACTTCTGCTTTATGTTTTAAATTATTTGGTTAAATCATCATTTGGGAAGGAACTTTATTGATAGTGGAGCGTACGTCTTCACGACCACGGATAGATGCATATATATATATATATATATATA
>JASCZI010091380.1:10506-26444 GCA_036250425.1 Stylosanthes scabra | reverse complement strand
ATCAGATTTGATTTAAATTTTAAATTCATAATATACTACTAAACAATTCAAATATAAACTATCCTAAGATAATTGGGTTCCACTACTCAGGCCCAATGGATTTCCAAACAACTCTTGGGCTTTTCAACATATAACCCAATGGGCTTGATCTTCTCTTCCTTGGCTAGTAATTGATACATCTCTTCATGTATGACTGTGGCCAAGTTCCTGAAGCTCTCCTTAAGCTTCTTTGCGCGTACTCTAGCGATGGCACCTTCTGGAAGTGTGAAATCTCCATTTTGTCCTCTTGCACATGTATCATTCCCTCCTTCCTCAAAAAGATTCGTCCTCGAATCTGCATCCATATCAAAAGGAGAAAGATCGGAAACATTAAAAGTAGCTGAGACATTATACTCACCTGGCGGATCAATCTTGTAGGCATTATCATTTATTCTTTCCAGCACTTGGAACGGGCCATCTCCTCTAGCATCAAGTTTAGATTTCCTTTTTGTTGGAAATTTCTCCTTCCTCAAATGAATCCAAACCCAATCTCCTGGTTCAAAGATTATTCGCTTTCGAGCCTTATTCACTCTTTCAGCTGTAGTCGTGTTCCTCTTTTCAATCATGTCACGAGCCTTTTCATGTATTCCTTTGATCATTTCAGCCTTGCTTTCTCCATTTAAGCTAACAAGGTCACTCATAGGTAAAGGCATCAAATCCAAAACAGTCAAAGGGTTAAAACCATATACGATTTCAAAAGGAAAATAACTAGTAGAGGAGTGCATAGAACGATTATAAACAAACTTAATAAAAGGTAAGCAATCCTCCCAAGTATTTAAGTTTTTTCCAACTATAGCACGCAACATTGTTCCTAATGTTCTATTAACTACCTCAGTCTGCCCATCAGTTTGTGGATGACAAATAGTAGAATATAACAGCTTAGTGCCCAACTTATCCCATAGAACCTTCCAAAAATGACTAAGAAACTTAGCATCACGGTCATACACAATAGATCTAGGTAACACCAAGAAAACGAACAACCTCTTTAAAGAATAAATTAGCAATGTGCGTAGCATCATCAGTTTTATGGCATGCAATGAAATGCGCCATTTTGCTTAATCTATCCACAACAACAAAAATGCTATCTCTACCTTTCCTAGGCCTAGGTAATCCAAGTACAAAATCCATAGAAATATCAATCCAACGATGAGTAGGAACAGGTAAAGGAGTATACAACCCATGTGGTAAAGATTTAGATTTAGCTTGTTTGCATGCAACACATCTAGAGCAAACTCTTTCTACATCTCTACGCATGTGGGGCCAATAAAAATGTTCAGATAAAACATCCAAAGTCTTTTGAACCCCAAAGTCTTTAATAATTCAATAAGGTTTTGAATGAGATTGAATATGTGACATTTAATTCTTTCCAAGAATCTTGTTGATTATCATAGGTTTAAATCAAGATATGTGTATTATCTATTTTCTTATTTGATTAGTCAAGAGATTGATGATTGATTAGGTTAAAGAGAAACTAGATCACTAAGAGATTATGATTTAGTTATATTAGGATGGTGAATTAGTAATAGCTTGCAGAAAAAGAAAAGTAAAATTGGATTAAGAATTTAGTTTGTGAACATCTCCAATTCTTTGATCTTGCCCTTTACATTTGCATCTTTCATTAGTTCTTGTTATTAATTTACATCTTTATTAGTTGTTTGTTGAATAAAGATTGATTTTCTTGTATGTTCTTTAGTGCTACGTTGTTCTTTATTGCTTTCTTTGTTAATTTAGCATTAATCTTTGATTAATCACTTAGGTCTAATTAAAGAATCGAATTAAAGATATTGATTGATCAATCTTTCCTCATGGGAACGATTACCCACTCATCGTGGTATTACTTGGAATCCGATACATTTGTCGAAATGTTACAAATCAAAAGAATTTGTTGCATCAGTGGGATTGCCTAACCCGTGTTAAGCTTCAAACACAAAATGGGGTTGGCTAGCTTGTGTTAATCACATGTAACTTAAGCAACGTTGTAAAAATGCCTTGCATTCTATCTCTTAGCTCCATTCCATAGCTGTTTGGATTTTTACTTGCAGTGGTATTTGCTAATATAATGAAAAGAAAACATCTAATATAAGTATATAATTCGATAGCGTCTGAAAAGGTTCTTTTACATGAAATTCCAATTTTAATGAAACTTATAGTAAGAAAATACTAATTGCGTTTTCTCATGTTGTATAAGATATCAATTTTATATAAAATATTTATTATATTTATAGAAAAATTTTATTTTTTTTAAAAATAGTTCGTATTATCTTTTTACCTAACTAATACATATACAATGACCCATGATATTATAAATCATATTTTTTGTTATACCTACTACTATTTTTATCTTTATATTATATATGAATCAACTACTCAATAAATATAATACATATTATAACAACTTATTAATTTCATAAAACAAATATAATATGTGTTGGTATAGTTTATATATATGATATAAGGATAAAATTAGTACTAGACTAATAGGTATACAAAAAATAAATTATTTATCATGTCATGGATCATTGTAATATATCTATTACTCAGATAGGTATAGAAAAATAAATTATTTATTATATTATGGACTATTGTAATATACATGTTGTTTTATGTCAAAAGGTTATATAAATTTTCTTTAAATATTAGGACTATATGATTAAAATGGGCTAGCCAATCCCATTTTGTGTTTGAAGCTTAACGCGAGTTAGGCTGCCCCGTGTTAGGGTTTTGATATAATGGGCAACCCTTTAGCACTGATCCATTTGGTCATATTATAACACGCACCTGACACTAACGTGTTACTATCACGGTCCGTGTTATGTTCAGGAGGGTCTAAAACGGTAAAAATTTAATTCTGTATATAAATTGGTATTTCTTATATTTAAATTATTTATTTAAAAAAAAATCCGATGGTCTAAGTAATAGTACACATTACAATGGCAAGGTTCTTCCAGCATTAATTAGAATGGAGGAAGAGAGATTGCAAATGCACAAGCACAATAGATGAGTCTAGATTTTGTACCTAGTTATGGATAAAATCAAGTAAAGAGTGGCCACGTCTGACAGCAAGACAACACTGAATATTCATCGTCATCCAATATGCGAACAAAACGACACCGTTTCAATATCCAATACTGTTTGCTGTCTCTCTCACTCTCTCATGAGTCTCATCCCCTTCCTCCGTACCCCCTATCTCTCATTTTCTCTCTCTCTCTCTCTCGCTCTCTCTCTTTGGTACCAAAGCTAATATCTTTTTTCCCAATTCATTTTCCCAATCATTCACTTCAATTCAATTCCAGCTATGGCCACCACCACACCCTTACACTTACACGCTACCCTGTGTGCTTCACCATCCTCATCTTCTTCTCGCCGTTCTTCTACCCTCTCTCTGCTTTCTAAACACTTCTTCAACAGTTCCTCGACAAACCTCAAAACTCTCTTCACTCTCAAGCGTGCTGCCAATGCCACCACCGCACCCTCAACCACCCGCGGCGGTTCTCTCTCCGTTCGCATGACATGGGATGGACCACTGTCTTCCGTCAAATTGATCATCCAGGGCAAGAATCTAGAGGTACATATCTATATCTATCTATGCTGAATTGCAAGGGACTCTTAATAAAAATAAAAAAGAAAAACAAAATTGTATTGCCTATGAACTGTTTGCTGTTTTGCTCAGCTCACTGATGCGGTGAAGCAGCACGTGGAGGAGAAGTTGGGGAAGGCCGTTCAGAAGCATAGTCACATAGTTAGGGAGGTTGATGTTAGGCTATCCATTCGAGGAGGAGGTGAGTTTGGGAGAGGACCCAGGACTCGTAGATGTGAGGTATCCTAACGTCACATTCTAATTTCATTCTCAAATTTCAATCTTTGTAATATTGGAGTGGAGTAAATAGAATTTTGATTCACGCAATATTCTGATTTTGACAAAAATGGATTTTAGCAGATTATTTTGACATAATGAATTTGGCACCATAACCCAATCATTTAGAGTGACTAACGGAGCATATCTATTATTTTGTCAAAAGAATTTTTGGGTCTATTTTGTCAAAATCAATTCTTTTTAGTGCAAATGGTTATTTACTCTATTGGGCTGCTTCAGAATTGGATGTTTATTATTTATTGAGTAATGCTACGTGACTAAGAAAATTTATCATTTTGACCAATCTTTGGCCAACAAATCCCTAAATCATAAATACTAATAGTATAAAATGAGGTGTAAGCATAAAGTATTGCCTAATATTAATTAAAAGTGTCTCAAATAATATGATTATGATTTACAACAAAATCATGTGTCTCAAATAATATGATTATATAACCATTCTGCTAGTCTGCCTTTGTTGTTGGTAATATGGATTTGCAGCTTTATGCATAGAGTAGTGGTAGAAATGGGATGTTAATTGTGGACTCATCACATGTTGTGGTTGAGTACAGAATAAGTAAAAGAAAAATCAGTCACTTGAAAATCTCTCTTATGCGTATAATATAAGCCAAGTGTTTTCTGTAATTCTGTTCAATTCATTGATTCATATTTGCATTATTATATATCTTTGGTTTCCAATTGGTTAGGTGACCGTTTTCACAAAGAGGCATGGAGTGGTGAGGGCTGAGGAAGATGCAGAAAGTACATATGGAAGTATAGATTTGGTGTCCTCAATCATCCAGAGGAAGCTGAGAAAGATAAAGGAAAAGGAGTCGGACCATGGTCGGCACATGAAGGGCTTCAACAGGTTGAAGGTTAGGGAGCCTGTGGAGCCGGTACCACTGGATGAAGAAGAGATATCTGCAGAAGAGGAGGAAGAAACAATTGATGAGGTTGGTAATTGATATTTGATACATAACCTTTAAATCGTGCATTGTGGATCTGGTTTTCGTATGCATATTTACATGAGTTCATGAATTCCAGAAAAGTAGTTCCCGATTATAGGATTACAAGTGAGAATTGTTTTGGAATTAGAAGTAGATATAGATTTGATGGATGTTCTGTTATGAGTATGACTTATGAGTAATTCAAGCCTTTCATGCACATTGAAATACTGCTAGTCTTTCTGTTGATAGATAGATTGTGCTTTACTCAAGTTGTGAACTTGACTTGCAGGTTGTCCGCACAAAATACTTTGACATGCCACCGCTGACTGTGGCCGAAGCAATTGAACAACTCGAAAATGTTGATCATGACTTCTATGCTTTCCGAAACGAAGAAACTGGTGAGCAATTAGTGTCTAGCTCTTTGTTTTTTGTGTGATTTTGTTTCTTACTTTGCCACTTTCTTATTGTTTTCTCTCTAATTTTCAATAAGTTCTTAAATTTTGTCTCACTTTATTCCCTCTGCTGCTTCAGGGGAGATTAATATTGTATACAAAAGAAGGGAAGGAGGTTATGGGCTCATTATTCCCAAAGGAGATGGTGAAGCACAGAAATTAGAGCCTATAGTTATTGAACAAGCTAGAGAACACTCCCTGAAAGAATGAAAGGAATTCACAAGAAATTCTTTATGTAAGAAGGCAATAGCTTGTACATGATTAGCGGATACTAATGGTAACTTCTCGGAGGCCGAAGTGCACAGGCAACTTCATTGATGGCTTTGGTGTTTTCAAGTGTAAACAAAGTTTTCGAATTTGATGCAATTTTAAAATGGAAGAGATGAACCACAGTTTTGACTGCACATAATGTCCATATTCCATAATAAACCATTTCCTCCGATAATGCCCACTTTTTTATATATATATTTTTATTTTTGTTGTCATAATATGTTTTGTGTCGGTCCTTGTTTATTCATATTCCAAGTTACGACACAGAACGTTAACGATGGTTTTGCTTCATTCCGTCAGAGTGTCGCCATATTTTATAAAAGGTAAGGTAAAACGTTGGCTAGAATCCGAGTGATAGGGACTGAGTCAAAGAATAACCATTTTTTTTAAAAAAAATTCACAGCATCCTCAATTTTTACTGTATGTACAAAGTCAGTACAAAGTGGAATTCCGTTATTACATATACAAAGTGGAATACAAATCTACATTCCCAGATAAACATATTACTAGTCCAAGTTGGTTAAACAAGAACTTAACTAGTTGATGTCATAAATAAATGAGTATTAGATAAATCAGAAATTAAAACACAAACTAAGAATTCAACATTCGGAGTCTTGTTTCTTGATGCATTTCTTGAAAGTTGAAACACATGGACGCAGTAACATTACTAAAAAACTTGAAAAGGGGGGAAAATTGCTGAGACAGATGCTGATTCAAGTTGAGCAGTTCTTCACTAGTTCAAATAGGAGGGAGTGAGGAATATGACAATTAAAGCCCACTTGAGCACCAAGAGCAGGAATCAAAATGGTAATAGTCCCATGAGTACATGGAGATTGAGATAAAATATACACATACATTGCAATTCCTGAAACATAAGTCTACCTTGGTGAACAGGGAAAACAACTGCCAAAAGTAAAAACTTCTAAAAGACACACATACGGAGATTAAAAGCAAGGAAATGTTTACTAACATACTGAACTTGCTAATCAAAAAACATGGAGAGAATAGTCAAGTACTAGAGAAGCCCCAATACATAAAGTGCAGGTTGATCTTTCTTACTAAACACTAAACCGATCAAACAGCAAAAGCACCATGTCGCCTTCTCGATTTCATATCCACCAACTTACCTCCCTCGACAACCTTGAAAGGATCCAACATAATAGAATCCATATTCAGTTTTGGAAACCCCAAACGGACCTGATCAACAGCATTCTGAAACGAAACTCTCACAGATTTCTTCCACTCCCTCATAAGAGACAACTCAGTATACTCAGACTCCTTCTTTACCCTTTCAAGCTCCCCCAAACACTTAGCAACCTCCCTCTTCGCCTTCTCCAGCTTAGTCACCGCGCTGCACAGTTCCTTCTCCTTCTTTTCCAGCTCCTCTACCAAGAACTCAGTACTGGCTGCTATTCTCAGCGCATTCGCCTTCGCGAAACGTCCTACCGTCGCGTGGCCGAGGCGGCGGAGCTTGTCCTGGTCAGGGCTAGAGAACAAGTGATGCTGAACGTGATGGTCAAAATCAAAGCCGCCATCCCAAAGGGAGAGGACCCTTCCTTCTCCTTCAAAATCTCGCACATTCTCCATATCCATATCTGCAGCAATGTTCTGTTCACGAAACAGAGGAGGAGTAGGAGGAGAACTTGGAGAAGCATTGTTCTCCACAGAAACCTTTTGCTTCTTCTTCATCTTCTCAGTTGCTCTTCCTCTTGTGAAGACTTCCCCCTTCCTCTTCTGTCTCATCTTCACTTTCACATCTTCTTCCTCTTCCTCTTCCTCTTCCTCTTCGGACTCTGATTCCTCATCTATATAACCAAACCAACAGAATAATACGAACAAGAAAGTAACAAAAATATCGAAAAATCAGATTATGAAAATAAAGTTACCATTAATAAGAGAGATGCAAGAGAATGGATCTTTCAGCTTCTCTAATTTTGTGACCAAAGCTTTCTCAGAATCAGAGAGACTCCACAATACAGGCGAATCTGGAAACTCAACGAACTTAGACCAACAAAGAGGAAACTTAGGGTTCTTGTTTTGATCCATGAAGAAAGGAAAAGAGCTACCACCACCACCAGCAGAATCCCCCTTGATTTTGAAGAAATTTTCTTTGAAGACGTAGCACCTCAGATCGAGAAACAGAAGCTTATGTGAACTCGGACGAGCATGAATATGAAGCCATGAACCTTTCTTCTTCTCCACCAAGTGAAAGAAGTAGAAGAAAGTGGGAACAGTTGGGCTGAGTTTGTGAAACTGGCATAGGAGTTCGAAGCACCGGACAAAGGTCCAAGCGTGAGGGTGAAGCTGTGTAGGAGCTGCGTTAATCTTGTTGAGGAGACGCATTTGGAAATCGGAGAAAGGAAGAGGAAGATTCAAATCAGTGAAAAGCGTCTTGTACACGAAGAAGAACTGTTCTTGTTGTTCTTCATCTGCACCGTAACAAACACGGTAAAGCTTGGTGCAGTGTGAGAATGATACATTTGCATGATCAGCGTTTGGTTGGAGGAATTTGGTGGGATGAGATCGGCGGTGTTGATGATTGACTTGGTGTTCAATACTTCAGGGTTAACCCAGTTCCAGGTGCTGCCGCTACCACCATCATTGGCATATTTCCGGCTGATTTTTGCCATGTTGAAACTGAAAAGTGAGAAGAGAAATTAACAGCATTGTCATGCAGCCATGGAAACTAATGAAGCATGAAGTGATACTAAGGCATACCTGATAAACTGATACGACTAAGTTGCAGAGTATAGTTCAATCAAGGTCAGGGGTATTAATAAATTGACACATCAATTAATTAATTAATCTTCCACCACTATCATATAAATAAATAAGAAAAAACGTCTAAAAAAATAAAAGTTCAGGAATTAGTATTTTTTTAACTAATAAATTAGTTAATAAAAATAAAACATTCGTAATCACGATTCATAGAACGTCCACAATGAAAGTTAGTGGAACATTTACAACTTTTTTATTAAGTTTTTAATCACCTAAAATAGAACATTTGAAACTTAAAAAAATAGAACATCCAATTTAAATAGTTGAGTGATATTAGCTGAATTTTATTGGTTACCTAGCATTAGTAATCATTTTGTCTACTCCCTCTGTCTCATTTTAATTACCCAATTTTATATTTTTCAAATATTTGTTTACTTTATGATTTCAAGGTGTAATTAATTAAAATTTTCTATTATACCATTTCGTAATTCTAATAATTAATTAAATAATCTTTTAATTCACCTCTATTCTAATCGATCAAATTTATTTTAATAGTTATTAATAAAAAGAAGTTTAGTGCATTAATAATAAAAATATTATTGTAATTTTAATATATTTTTTTAGACTTTTAATATAATTTAATGATTACCTTAATTAATGTGCTATAATAAAATTGGGTAATTAAAAAGATATGAATGGAGTATTATAAATTTCGACGGCTCTACGTGCCTTTTCTCTATGCGTTTGCTTCCTCAATTAACAGGCTAATTTATCTTAAATGCCACTTTTTAAAAAATTATTTTCCAAAATCCTATCTGATCACCTTTTATCACGGTGGCAACTGTAATTTATGGGTCATGCAGACTAAGAGACCACTAACAAGCTGACATTTTCTTTATAGGAGGCGCAAATGGAAAATGGACTTTCAATAATGGAAACGTTTAACAAAGAGGCACAATCATGAAGTGTAAAACTCTATACGTGTATTTGCATGTTAGAATTGTTACGTGTTTATTAGAAAAGGGAACTAGTGCACCTAACCTTGAAGTTAGACGCAAAGTGGGCCAAATAGAATGAAAGGGGCAAAAACACCCTTGTCACTCACACACACACACACACTCTAATCCTAAACACTCCCTCACTCTCTCAAACATAACACACACTCTTTTCTCTCTCTACCTCGCTCTTTCTCTCATTTCTCTCATCTCCTCTCACTCACATTTTCCACCATAGCTCACCCACCGGAGCTCCAATAGCCACATCGTCGGTGGCTACGCAAAGCTCTCACTCTCCTCTCCGTATCTATACCACTTGTGAAGGCAAGAACTCAAGATTTCATCCCACATTCTTCTCTTCCCTCCATTTTCGAATTAGGGTTCCAAAGGGTGACCCTTGATTTTCGAATCTATGTGCCTTAGAAGTTTCTTGAGGCTTGTTTGAGCAAGGAAATGAGTGCTCGAACAAGTGGGTATCGTTGACGTCAAGTGGGTTCAAGCTAGGGTTGAAATTCGTTAAGTTACCGGTGTTGGAGAGGAAGAAAACGGGTTATCTACGAGAGGTACAGTTTAGGATTCCATAGTGTAGCATGTAAACTTGCATGAAAACGTGGATGTGTGTCTGATTGTGATTATATGATGTATGGCTATGTGTATTGAATAATGCATCTTGAAATGTTTGTATGAAAATAAATGTATGTGTTTACATAACTTGAATAATGTGGAAATGGTATGGAAAGGAGTAAGAGATGTGGTTTCAAGGTGGGTTGTGAAATTAAGGGAATTTGGGGATTTGTTTCATCTTTTATGTGTTTACAAAATGGGTTGTGAAATGTTTGAAACTTGTCTTGAAAGTGTGCTTTTGGAATGGTAATAAATGATCTTTGGTTTGAATTGGTTTTGTATTTCCAAACTGATGCCCGAAATCCTTTCGGAATTCGGACTTTCCACCGGCAAGTGCAACGGATCGTATCAAGTAATAAAAGTGAGTAAGAGATATCATCCCACGAAGATTAATGGACTAAGCAATAATGATCAATCAATTCTCTAATTAGACAAAATCAAATCTCAAAGATGTGGTGAATCAGAATGAAATCTAATCTACTAAAATCATGCAAAATCAATTAAAATCTCACTAAATCAATGAATTCAAAACTTGGACAGCAAGCAATTAATTAAGAATAGTGATCAAAAATCAATAATAAAGAAGGACAAGCCAAGGATTAAGAGATATTCACCCAAACACAACCCTAATTCAAATAATCAAGTTACTTCTCATACAAGTAATCATCAAATCACAAAGAACCCTAATTAACTAAACCCTAATCTCTTAGTGATCTAGTTTCTCCTAATTCAATTAATTATTAATCTCTTAATTAATCAATGAATTTGAAGATGAAGAACAATTCTGATTCGATTTTTATGAAATTCAATAGTGGTTTTAGATTGAATTTTATGTCACTTATTCAACCTAACTCTAATCCAATTGAACATCACACAATAATTGCACAATTCACCAATTCCTTATCTCTAATTCACTGGAGAATTACGAAGAACAAATTCTCTAACACAATCAATCTAGGTTTCTCTCAAAATCACTAAATTGAAAGCAAGGAATTAAGTACCTCTCGGTTTGATTAATTCCCTAAATCATAGAACAGAGGCGTTGCCCTTTGAATTTGAGAAGCTTGCAATTGAAGAAAACTTGAAATCAAATTAGGAATCCATGCTTGGGATGAACAGAGCCCTCATCCCTAGGCTTGATAAATTGTTTAGCCACTCATGGTGATGAATGACATAACAGAAAAGAAAAGAAGAGGAGACATGAATCCTAAATCCTAATTACGTAGAGAAAACGTGATGAGAAAATAATTCTGTAACTTGATAGAATGTAACGTAATAGAATTTAACCTAAAACTAAGCTATTTATAATAATTACTAAACCTAGGATTACATTCACTGAAGGACATACAAAATTCTACAGAGGCTTGGGCCTTGGAGAAGTGAACCACGTTTGGGCCAAGTTTGGAACTTGGACCAAACGTGGCCTTGTCTTGGTGAGGAAAGAGGCCTCACGTTTGGGTCACATTTTGGCCTCCTCACATTTGGGTCACGTTTTGGCCTGGCCTTGCTTGGGCTTAAGGAGCATGCCTTTCATCACATTTGGGTCACGTTTTGGCACTCAAACGTGGCCTTGTGTGGTGCTTGGGCTTGTGAGCTTTGGTGAGTCACATTTGGCCATGTCAAGGAACATGGGCCAAACGTGACTTGTTCTTGAGCTTGGCAAGCTTTCCCAAGCTTGCCTTGAGTCCATGGATGTCACATTTGGCCAAGTGAGTGGTGAAGGCCAAATGTGACCTTGTACACTTGAGGGAAAGCTTTGGTTAGCTTCCCTTGGCCTAGACCATGTCACATTTGGTTCACCAAGGAAGGGAGGCCAAACGTGGCTTGATGCTTGATCATGGGATCTTGGCACCTCCTTGGGACCTTGGAGTGAGTCACGTTTGGGCCATGTCTCTGACATGGGCCAAACGTGACCTTGATGTTGCCTTGGAGGGGCTTGGGTTCTCTGTAACTTGACTCAAGCTTCCTTTGTTCTCTATTTTCTTCTTCTTCCTCTGTTTCTTCATGATTTCTCTGTAAATTCATAACAAATACTAAAGATACTATTTGATGGAGAATTAAACTAAATTACTTGAGTATTAAGCTAAATATCTACTAAATACACATGAAAGTAGGGTCTAAAACCATGAAATATGCACACGCATCACAATACCAAACTTAAACTTTGCTTTTCCTCAAGCAAACCAAAATCATGCCTTAATCTCAATTATTTCTAAAGTGGGTACTTAAGTCAAGGATCAAACAATGTGTGACCTTATTCTTCCTTTGATTCTAATCATGCTTTGTAACTAACAGAACTTAGTCATTATTGGGATTGAAACTTTGATCAACTTTGTGGATTTCTTTTACTTTTCTTACTCTTTACTTTATGCTCATTCCCTCCTTTGGATGGGATTCTGATAAACCCATATTTCATGATAAAATATGCATTATATTTGAAGGGTTTATCAATCTAAAACCACATAATCGCTTGTGAATAACCATGTTTGTGAACCTTTGCCATGATTGTTCTAAGTTTGATAAACATGCTAAATTAGCCTTAGAATTGAGTGAAATTTGTATAATCTCATCCCTCTTGGTACCTTGATATGTTTGCTAGTGTATTTCAGGATTTTAGGGATTGAGAAATGTTTGGAAAAGGCTAAAGAAAGCATTGGAAGCAAAGCATTCATGAAGAGAACTCGAAAAAGGGAAGAAGTTGCTAGCGTAGTTGCTAGCAGGTTGCATAAGCAACTAAGGAAGTTGCACACGCAACTCTGCACATTGCAGAAGCAACTCTGCTAGCAAGCAGAAGTTGCACACGCAATAATTGAGGATGCGCACGAAACCTGCTGTTGCCAGCAGCGTTGCTTGCGCATCGAATGATGATGCACGCGTATCCCGCAACCCAAAAACACCCAAATTGAAGGCTAGAATTGGAATTTCAAGTCTTGGGGCATAGGCCAAGCCTCTTTGATGCCCAAATTCACACTATATAAAGGGAGAGTAGCTGAAGCACAAGAGAGGCTAGACACTACACACTACCATTAGGATTATTTCCATAGTTTAATTAGATAGTTTAGGAGGAATTTGTGAGATTTTTCCATATCTCTCATTTTCTCTCTTCTAGTTCATAGTGTTCTTCATTTTCTCTTCCAATTTCCATCCCTCACTAGCCAAACTCTTTATATTAATTCATGTTTGAATGCTTGTTAATTACTTCTCTTGTTTAATCAATGCAATCTACACTTGTTTCTTTCATATATTTCTCCATTTCTCATTTCTAGCTTTCATGTTCTTATGTTCTTATCTTGTTCTTGCTGAATTTTATTTTCTCTTATGATCTATTGCTATTTTGTTGGTAGATTATTGATAATTGTTGTCTCTCTTGCTTCTTTACTCTATTGATCATCTTGATTTGCTATTTCTCTTGCTATTTATCATGTTTATTTACTACGCCCACCAAGTATTTGATGTTTTGTTTCTTATAATTATGGAGTAGTGTTCTTGTGCCTTGGTCATTGGTTGAAGTGTGGATGATCTTAGCCACTAATCCCTAAGGATAAGAATGTGTTATGGCCCAGGTTAAAACTGTTCTGATGATGCTATGCCAATGGCAATAACGGGAGAACCTTAAATGAGATAGACTCAATTCGGTGCAAAGTGCACCACTGGTGAGTTCTTCCTGGTAACGCGGGATTTACTCGAGCTCTGTTGAGACCTTGGTTCTACATTATTATGTACGCATAGGACGTTCAGAACAGGGTTAATTCCACCCATTCGACCATTTGACAGAATGGGCTTTGTGCCTTACGTGACAACTATTCATAATTGGGATTAGTGGTGATCATAGGGACACATTTGATGCATGACCATCATTAGGGATTTCTTCTCCTAATTCATGCATTGTTCTTCATAAAATAACTTAAAATCATAGAAAATTAGTAAATATGTTTATAAATTGTTAATTATTATATTTTATAGGTACTTTGAGTATTTTATTGTTAATTTACAGGAAAAATGAATAAGAAAGCTTGAGGAGCAAGAAAACAGAGTTTTGGAGCATTGAAGCAGAGAGCCCCATGCCTAGGCGTGGAACTTGGCGCCTAGGCGTCACTAGCAACATCCAGAGCCAACGCCTAGGTACCCAATCCAAAGTCTAGGCATGGCCTGGACAATTCTCAGAAAGCCAACGCCTAGGCGTCCAGCCCAAAGTCTAGGCGTGGCCTAGATAAAAACCTAATCCAACGCCTAGGCATCCAACCCAAAGTCTAAGCGTGGCTTAGGCAAGCACTAAGGCACCAACGCCTAGGCGTGGCATCCAAAGTCTAGGCGTGGTCTAGTCAGCCCAAGGACCCAAAGTCTAGGCGCTAGAATCAAAGTCTAGGCGTGGCCTAGACAGCACCAGAGCTCAAGCCCATCAACACAACGCCTAGGCGCCAGCACCAACGCCTAGGCGTGGCCCAGCCTTACACCAAGCTCATGCCTAGGCGCCAGCACCAACGCTTAGGCATCCAGGATCAGCTTTCATTATAACCCATGCCTAGGTGCCAGAGCCAAAGTCTAGGCGTGGAACAAGCTGTGTTATGCAGAATTTGAAATTTTATCCAGAGCCTATAAATAGATGGAAAACTTCAATTAGAAGAGGATGGAGTACTATCAATTCATATTTTCATTAGATCATAGATTAGATTCTCTCATTGGGAATTTAGTTTAGTTTTAGATTGAAGTTTTCCATTCATCCATTGTACATTGCATTTCAATTAGTAAAAGAAGCATATTTTCAGTTCTATCTTTTCTCTCAAGATTCTATCTTTCTCTATTTCTTTTGAGTTCTTTGAATGTTCATGCATTCAAGAACCATCTTCATATCTTTTTTAAGTCATTCATAATCATGAGTGGCTACACACATTTGAAGATTAAGGAGGAGGAGCTCTATTTTATCAAACCAATTGATTAATCCAATAACATATCAAAATCTGCAAGTTTCTATCAATATTCAAAGAATTCTTCTTGTTCATTAATTAGAGAATCAAGTTCAACCGAGAGGTATAATTGGTTCTTACTATTGGTTTAATTTCTATTCTAGATCATGAGATTAAACATATATTCAATGGTTTGTGTATTGTCAAGATTGAAGTTTGATTGGATAAGTGACATTAAATCTGGTTTTGCATTAATCTTGGTGTCATAAACTAGTTCAAGAATGATTTTTCACATTTGTTCTTTGCATTAGAGATGATGAATTGAATATGTGTGCCATTATATGAATCTGTATTTTTATCACATAGATGATTGGTTTGCTTCTTGTTTGATTCTTTGTCATGACCTTTAAAGATTCGGTTATTGACGAGTAATTGATCTTTCATGTTTTGAGTTGTTGAGTTTGAGAAAATAGACATTCAAACATATTCAAGTATCATTCCATATTTCTTCATGTGACTTAGAGATGAGCATGTGGTTTTATATGTATTAGAATCTTTGATGATTAGGTGAGATTTTTGACATTGAATATGTGACATTTAATTCTTTCCAAGAGTCTTATTGATTATCATAGGTTTAAATCATGATGTGTGCATTATTTTTTGCTTGTTTGATTAGTCAAGAGATTGATAATTGAATAGGTTAAAGAGAAACTAGATCACTAAGAGATTAGGATTCAGTTATACTAGGATTCATGGTGAATTGGTTAGGTATGGCTTGCAGAAATATAAAAAGAACTATTGAGTTATGAAGTTGTGTTTGTGAATATCTCCTATCCCTTAATCTTGTTTCCTTTTATCGAATTTTCTTAGTATTTGATTACATTTACATGATTAGTTGCTATTATTTGTTTAGAGATTTATGTTCTAGTATGTTATTTGTTTAATTCTTGCTGTCCTTTTATTGTTCTTTAGTTAAGTGTTGCATTAATTCTTGGTTAATCGATTGGATCTGATTAGAGAGCTATAATTGGAAGTGTTGCTTAATGCCCCTTTCCTCGTGGGAACGATAACCCACTCTTTAGTGGTACTACTTGATCCGATATACTTGTCGGATTATTGCGAATCGTAAAGATTCG